>JAGGCT020001599.1:0-25000 GCA_017654935.2 Phymorhynchus buccinoides
CTCTCAAAAAACAAAACAAAAGTTAACATCATGTATTTCCTGGAATATTATTGTCATGACATCATCACATCATCTACTGGCATCACGGACTTCTATACAAAAGAACAACAACAACAAAAGCACATTTGCATAGAAGTCCGTGGTTGGCATACCCTAACTGCCTTATCGTAAATCCTAACTACTCATTTTAAATATCGCTAGATAGGCCCAATCACACGTCATCTAGTTGTCACTACATTGATATATTTTTCCCTGGCTGGAATACAAGTATAAAAGAATTGCATGCAGTACACTTTTCATTTTGTAAAATGTTGTAGTGAAACTGCTGTCAGAATCATTCAATCTCCCGTTGCTTAAATCATTTGTGGAATATTATTATTTTTATAAACTTTTTGTTTTAAACCCAAATAAACCCAAACCCATTTTCAAACATTATTCTAATGTTAATTAATACCGATCTAAAAGCCTTAGTACTCCAGTAGGCTAACCCATTTTTCTTTAACCCTTTCTCCGCCACTGTCGCATTTTTGCACCATGAAATCAGGGTCTATTATTCAATTATATTGTGTTCCTAAATTTAGACAGTAAGGAATGACCCCATTCTAAATGTGTCGCAGATAAATCCCACAACATTGCAGACAAAATCTTTTCTGTAGCCAAGTAAGGTTAAAGGAAAATTGTGGCTCAAAGATGGCTGGCGGTGAAAGGGTTAAATATAAACTTTCTCATTATATGTATTTGCAAAGAATGTCAGACCCTGCATTTCAAATGTAACCTGTTCAATAACTATGATTGAGTAAACGAGTATAGAGACCACGTATATCGAATGAACCACTCTTGTCGATCCACCATTTTTGTCAACGGTTTTCGAACTATTTGTGTGTGTGCGTGTGCGTGTGCGTGTGCGTGCGTGCGTTCGTATGTGTGTGTGTGTGTGTGTGTGTGTGTGTGTGTGTGTGTATGTGTGCGTGCGTGTGCGTGCGTGCGCGCGCGCGTGTTTCTTTTGGACAGGACTACTTGCACAAGCCCTTGTTGCGTGCTCTGCTGAACAATCAAGAAGACTTTGTGGAACTGTTCATGGAGGCTGGCGTCAACTTCGCCCGCTTCCTGACCCCCAAGACTCTGAGAATCCTCTTTGATCCGGTAAAAGAAAGACAAAAATAGTTGACTGATTGATTGATGGACGGGTGGATCGGTTGCATGTTTGATTGTTTGATGGATGGATGGATTTGTTTAAGGTTGGATAGCTTGTTTGATTCATTGACGGATGGAGGATGGATGGATGGGTGGATGGCCTATGGGTACGGTGGGTGGATGGATGATGGATGTATGGATAGATGGATGGATTCATCGATGGATGGATTCATTGGCGGATAGATTCATCGATGTATGGATCAGTTGATTGATTCATTGATTGCTGGATAGATTGGTTGATTCATAGATGGGTGGATTGATGAATGGATCGTGGATTCACGAATGGATGAATGGATCGGTCGATAGGTTGATTTGTTCATTCATTGAAGGATGAATGCTTGGATGGATATATGGATTGATGAATGGATGGATGGATGGACGGGCGGTTGGACAAGTTGATTAATTTAGAGATGGACGGATGCGTGGGTGAATATATGGATTTGTTTATTGTTGGATAGCTTGTTTGATTCATTGACGGATCGATGGATGGATGGATGGGTACGGTGGATGGATGGATGATGGATGGATGGATAGATTCATCGGTGGATTAGGCGGTTGATTGATTTATTGATTGATGGACAGATTGTTTGATTCATAGATGGATGGATGGATAAATCGTGGATTCATGAACGGATGAATGGATTGGTTGATAGTTTGATTAATTCATTCATTGACAGATGGATGGTTGGATAGGATTGATGAATGGATATATGTATGGACGGACACGTTGACGAACAGATGGATGGATGGATGGATGGATGATTCATGAATATGGGCATGGGTGGATGGATGGATGCAAATATGGATGGATTCTTGGATTCGTGCAAGATTAATCAATTGATTGATGGGTGGGTGGGTTGGACGGTTGACTGTGGCTATGTGCGGAATCTGGGATCACACAGTGGTGACGCTGTATTTCAGAAACAGGCCAACTGCCGTGGTGAGATTGGTGAACTTCTGACTCACGTGATCAAGGTGAGTGATGACGCGGGATATGGCAAGCCATGTGCACGTAACCTCAGCGCGCACGCGCTCGTGCGTGTGTCTCTGTATGTGTGTGTGTGTGTGTGTCTGTGAGCCTGTGTCTGTGTCCGATTAAACTGAAAGCTGAATGAGTACGATTGTAAGCCCTGTATTTGTTCTTGCGCGTGTGTGCGCGTGTGTGTCGCTGCATGTGTGTGTACCCTATGTGAGCGAATGCGCGCACATAATGTGTATGTGTGCACGTGTGTGTGTGTGTGTGCGTGTGCGTGCGCGTATGTGTGTGCTGTGCGCGCGCGCGCGCGTGTGTGTCTGTGTGTGTGTCTGTGTGTGTGTGCGCGCGCGCGTGTGCGTGCGTGTGTTCGCTCGCATACTGATTCCTTTTACCTCACTACATACCACATTTATTTTCATTTCTTTGATTAATGTCCCTGTTTCCATTGCCTCGTGAATTGCATGCTTTTCTTCGAGAGGACATTTCCTTTGTACGTATATTTTCATTCGGTCCATATACGTGATTGATTCATTGATTCATTGATTGATTGATTGCTTTTTTGATTGATTGGCTGGTTGGTTGGTCAGTTGATTGATTGATTGATTGATGTGTGTCATTTTCAGACACCTACAAATCTCAGCAAGTGTGATGGCGATGATGATGATGATGTTGATGCATTGGTGAAATTCCTTGATGATGTGATCACAAACCTTCTCACCGACGGACGTCTTCGTTTTTATACAGGTGATGACTGATGATGATTGATGATGATGATGATGATGATGATGATGATGATGATGATGATGACGATCACGATGATGATGATAATGTCTTTCTATGTAAGTGTATACGTATCTGTGTCTGTGTCTGTGTGTCAGTCTGTGTCTGTGTATCTTAATTGTTTGTTTGAATATCTCTGTGTGTGTGTGTGTGTGTGTGTGTGTGTGTGTGTGTGTGTGTGTGTGTGTGTGTTTACGTGTCTGTGTGTATGTCTATATTAGTTCTCTCTCTCTCTGTCTCTCTCTCTGTCTCTCTGTCTCTCTGTCTCTCTCTCTCTCTCTCTCTCTCTCTCTCTCTCTCTCTCTCTCTCTCTCTCTCTCTCTCTCTCTCTCTCTCTCTCTCTCTCTCTCTCTCTCTCTCTCTCTCTCTCTCTCTCTATCTATCTATCTATCTATCTATCTATCTCTGAATGCGTCTGTGTAGGCTGCATACACACGTGCGCAGCAACGTGCGTGTTTTGCATGTGTGTCTATGTGTACGTGTATATACGCACTTGCGTACATTATATACTCTACATAATTTTATATCATGCGTGTGGGCGTGTATGTGTGTGCTCGCATGCGCGCGCGCGTACGTATCACGGGTGTATGACTGTGTGTGTCCATGTGCGTGTGTTTGGTTTCGCAGGCTACTTTGGGAGTGGCAGCAGAAAGCACAGGGAGGCCGCGAGGCTGCTGTTTCTGTGGGCAGTGGTGTTCAACCGACCCCGGTTAGCTCACACCTTGTGGGCAGAGGGAGTGAACCACACAGGTAGGCATGACTGAGTCGTGAAGGGGGAGAGAGAGTGGGGTGGTGGTGGTGGGTGGGGGGGGGGGTGGTGAGATGAATGAATGGGTGGATGAATGGGTGGATGAATGGGTGTGTGTTCTTGAACAAAATGTTTAACTAACGTATTGATTGATTGATTGACTGACTGATCGACTGGTTGATTCTTCGTTGGTTGTAGCTGTTGGTTGACAACTATATCATGGTGTGCCAGTCAGATGTGGTTGGCTGATTGATTGATTGATTGATGGATGGATGGATGGACGGATGGATGGATGGGTGGATGGATGGATGGATGGATGAATGACTGATTCATTGATTGATTGTTTAATTGACATAATTATATTGTGTTGTGTGGCATTCGGCATGAGGCACAACATCAGCAATGTAGACTGAAATATACCTTGTTCGATCGATTTATTGATTTATTGATTGACTGACTGGCTGGTCGATCGATCGGTCGGAGAGTTGATTGATTGGTTGATTGATTGATTGATTGATTAATTGATCGACCGATTGATTCATTGATTTATTGATTGACAGCTATGGCGCTGTGTGCCAGTCAGCTGTCTGAACAGCTGTCGATGAAGGCTGAAAGATATCGCCTGGTTCAGCTGGTAGACGATCTGAAGTACCAGTCCAGGTAAGTTAGCTTAAATGAAACGAGAACAAGAAGACGGCAGAACATGTAAATGCACTTCCAGTTTAAAGACTGAAAACAAAATTAGCCCTACATCTGTTTCGCGTAGAGCTAAAATATCAGTCCAAGGTAAATGAAGTGAAATGAGAACAAGTAGATGTGTTGTGGTGTGTTGCATTGTGTGTGTGTGTGTGTGTGTGTGTGTGTGTGTGTGTGTGTGTGTGTGTGTGTGTGTGTGTGTCTGTGTGTGTCTGTGTGTGTCTGTGTGTCTGTGTGTGTGTCTGTGCATGCATGCATGTTCCTTTAGTCGAAATACATTTCCAGCTAAACCACTGGAAACTACCGATTAACTTAGTTCGTATGATCTTTAAAAAATATTTTCTGAAAATAAGAGGAGGGTGTCATGCCGAAAAAACACACGTATTGATTCTGTTCACATATTTTGCATTATTATATCACTCAGGTGTTTTTTCTGCTGTCGACACTTGAGCTTGATAAGTTGAAGCTTCATATGTTTCTATTATTCAACAGCTGCGGCTGCTGTTGTGGCTGCTGCTGTTGCTGGCGTTGATGATGATATTCCACAACTTGTTCCTTCCCATTCGTGTCCTTCACAGTCTGTGGGAAGGGGCGGCCAAAGAAGTGATGACGGAGCTCTGCTCTCTCGGCTACTATCTGGCGCACGTCGTCCTGGAAACGGACGTTTCTGGCATCGAAGAACTAGGTGGGACCCGCAAAAGTCGCTCGCTGCTAAACCTGGCCCTGGTGTTCGAGAAAGAGGACTTCACCACTCACACGGCCTGCCAGACCCTGGTGGGGACCTACTGGAAACCTCAGGACATGGGCATTCTGAAGGTCGGTACACGTTTTAGCATTAAAGACCCACCACGTCACGTATCAAAATCACGGTTTTCGCGTGTTTTCCTTCTTATAGCTGGTAAGAAATATTAAGACATCTTCCTAGCGTAAGAGGGAATGTGACACATGACGTGGGGGGTCTTTAAGGCCGGGTTGACTTTCTAGACGCGTAAGTTCCGTACGGAAAACCCTAAATAAGTGGAAGAAAGAAGGATACAACTTTACGCATACAGGGGAAAATCGAACACGTGCTCAAATCTTTTCCCTTCTTTGTTTCACTTATTTATGGATTGCGCACGGGTTTCCGCATGGAATATCCACTTATGTGTGTACAATTCTTTCCTCTTCTTCTTCTTCCTATTGGGGATGTTTATCCTGCCCCACGCACCAAAGTCTTCGTTTAGACTTATTGGCGCACATGATGCATGCTTTGTAAGTTCGTGTCAACCATTCCACCGGCACACACGGCCTACTCGTACCGAATAGTGGAATGGGTTTGAACGTGCGCGCAAGATCTTGTGCGTGCGTGCGTTCGCACACGGGACCTCGGTTTTAGGTCTCCTCCGAAGGACCAGGAAGTACCTTTTCCCGAGGATACAACACCGTGACCAGCTTGGTTCGAACCAGTGCACTCGCAAACCCGCTGGATTACGAGCGGCGACTCTAACCAACCGGCCACGGTGCCTCCTTCGTTTCATTAACACTGAGAATTACGGAAATTGTAACTTAAAAAATCTTTGTTGTTTAAATACGTGAGTGTCCTTCTTATTCTTCTGCGTTCGCAGACCATATGGTCATAATGGGTGAAGTACGTATTTGTTCGGTTTTCAGTTTTCATTGGTTTCCCCGCTGCATGCACAGCAGACACATTCCGATTTCGTAAGAAGTGGGTGTTAAAAAATGGGTGTGATGAGAAATGTGTGTGCGCGCCTTGCTTACTTACGCAAAGCAGACAGGAGCAAAACAACAACAACAACAACAACAAAACATAGACAAAATAAAGAGAGATACAATAATAATAATAATAATAATAATAATAATAATAATAATAATAAATTATTCTAGAATACCGCAAGACCACAGATTGCCAACACGATTTCAGCAAAGCTGGATCTAAATAACTATAATGTAAAAATACTAAGATATTACAATGCTTTAAAACATAATTATATATAGACAAAGTATAAAAGAGGAGGTTGCCTTTGACTTTACCAAAACATTCTTGATACTAAAATAGGAAGATTGAACATCTTCCATTTTACTGAAGCAGCTCACCTCTTACCGCGCCACCAGCAGACCATCATCTTCAGGCTCCGTACTGGACACTGCCGAATCCGCTCCCCATCTGTACCGCCTTGGCTTGTCGCACACCCCAGACTGTCCTTGTCAAACAGCCCCACAACCCCCCCGAGCATATCTTCCAGTCCTGCCCCCTACACCAGGAAGGGAGGATCCAGTTCTGGCTGAAGGGTGCCACAATGGAAGAGAAGCTGTGGGGGCCCAAAGGTAACTGTCCACTACAGCCCAGTTCATCACTGCCACCAACACAACCGTCTGATGCACGTTCCCAGGAACGCAGAAGAAGAAGAAGAACTGAAAAGGGGTGTATGCGTGGTTGAAAAAACATGGGATCTAACGACATGACGTCACAGGCCATGGTTTTACTTCCCTTTGCGTCTCCCGGTTTCTCCATTGGGTGCCTGTTCTACTTCAAAGAACACTAACGCTGGAGAGACCCTTGGGGAACGCAAAGAACAATAACTCTGGAGCTGCGCACGTTTCTGTGCATTTGCATTCGCACGTACATGCGAGAGAGAGACAAATGACAAATGACAAATGAATTATGTAATGTCATCAGCAAGGTACATGCTATTCATGCGAGAGAGAGAGAGAGAGAGAGAGAGAGAGAGAGAGAGAGAGAGAGAGAGAGAGAGAGAGAGAGAGAGAGAGAGAGAGAGAGAGAGAGAGAGAGAGAGAGAGAGAGAGAGAGAGAGAGAGAGAGAGAGAGAGAGAGAGAGAGAGAGAGTTATACAAGCGTTCGTTGTTTCTGTCTGTTACAGACTCTGGCATACATGCTGACGTTCAGAGATATTGAGGGTAAGAGTGAAAGACAAATTCTTGTCTACAAGGGGGTCTCGATAAGTTTTTAGAATAAGAAAACTGGGAGTGTGTACACTCCTGGATAGTCCACCTTTTCAAAGCTAACAGTGATAGCACCAGACCAGGCTGACTGAGGCATGCCCAAATTAGAGCGCTTGGCGAACCCTCGAGCATTTTCAACCTTCTGGAATTGCGTCACCTTTAACTGTCCTCTTCGTGTAGAGATATAGGACACAGTTACAAGGGGCTAAGTCACAGAAATAAACGGGTGGGTCACCAACTGAACCATCTATTCTTGCAGGATGTCCAAAATAGCCGCAGCAGTATGGTCACTTGCGTAAAGTAGGAGACCTCAGGTACCATGTTCAGCATATCCAAAGCGGCTTAGGATAAACAAATGTTTATGTTTCAAACGACAGTGGTGGATCATTTTTCTAAAAGAGGAATTAAGGCATAAAAAGAAGCTGGGGTTTTTATACAGAAAAACCACGGCGACTATTTGGTTGGTAACGGGTTTTAGTAATCCATTTGCAGTCATCTTTTACCGAAAAGGTTCTCATTTTCGAACATCATAACGGGTAGTTTCTGCTTGGTTTCTGCGTCAAACACGTAAAGACAAGCGCGGATTCGCAATCGTTTGTGGCAGCGGTCTATTTTTACCACTTCAATCATTACATACACTGAGTCGCCTCCCCTGGCTTTTCAATAATTTAAATCTGTAAACCAGAATGTTATCTCTGCACCATTTCGTAACTTTTTATATCTTTTGGAAAACATTTAAGACTATTTATCCTACTTATGCTCATCGAAAGAAGCACCGCATACTCGTCGTGTCTGTTGCAGTGTCTGTATTACGTATGTTTATTATTTTGTACGCTTTAAAATGAAGATTCATGTGCTCTGTTCAGTATACAATTCTTTCATTACCTAAGGACTGTAGATACGACAACTGAAATGCTACTTTATGCACAAGTACGTTTTTCCCTTTTACAATATGTGCGACAATTTTGGACCGACAGACCGACCGACAAAGTGAGTTATAGGTTTGTGGCTTGAGCCACAAACAAAAATATTTTAAAGTAAGTCGCGATGTCCCAGATGATGGCTGGTCTCCCTCCATCAAAATCGTTATAGTATTTAGGCGCATCATTCAACCCTACTCCTCCTCGGATATCCAGCAAGCTGATGGGGCACACAAAGGTCAAAATCATCTTCAACAAGAGACGTAGCCTAATACAGGGGACGGGTTTGACAGTTACAACGGTCAATTGACGATAACTAAGGCCACATTTCTTCTAACGGCCGTCCGCTAAAGTGGAATTCATTGAACCGGTCGTGTGCTCTTGTTTGTGGCAGGGCAAGGTCTTACACACAATCGACCAACGTATAATAACTTTGTTTCAATGTCTTTCCTTGTCAATAAACGTAACATAATTGTTGGTAAAAATGATGGTGTCAAAGAGATTTTCACTGTTTGGGATCAACGTTCACCTTGGTGGACATTGTGCTTTGCCCAACGGTTTTGGTCCGATTAAAAATAATGAAATTATGCATCATAAAACTATTATTATTATAATGATCTATCTCGCGACATTATACTAATGTTTGCATTGTCAACAGCATCTCCGATTCTAAAACCTTATCGAGAGCCCCTCGTATGTTTCGTCAATAGGTGTATCATATGTGTGGGAATAAGTGTGTTTGTGTGTGTGTGCGCGCGCGTGTGTATGTGCGTGTGCGTGCGTGCGTTGTGCGTGTGCGTGTATGCGTGAGAGAGAGAGTGTTTTGTGTGTGTGTGTGTGTGTGTGCGTGTGCGTGTGCGTGTGCGTATGTGTGTGTGTGCGTGCGCGTGTGCGTGCGTGTTTGTGCATGTGTATTATCACATAATCTTACAACGCGTGCGTGTATGGATGAGTCATGGCTGGAGGCTTGTATGATATCAGTCTGGGCTAGCCAGATGTATCCGACTATGACAACCCCGACCCCACCCTCAGATAGCACGCGAGGAAACTACTATTCTGGAATGGTGGTCGATACTTTCTTGATAGTGTAGACAGAGAACTTTCCACCCCTGAAAAGACTAACTCAAGTGTAATGCCATGAACGCCTTCGACTCGCCGTTTTGTTGTTGTTGATTGTTTGTTTGTTTCAGTCAGTCGTTGTGCGCTTACCAAGATAGTCACAAGAACGGTGAGTGATAGAGTGATAGTGACTGTAGACAACAAACAAACAAATGTAGCATTCTATAAAATGAAGACCAAGATCGGGAGGGGGAGCCTTATTAATGCATGTTTTGAAGCACACAGAGAGACAGAGACAGAGAGAGAGAGAGAGAGAGAGAGAGAGAGAGAGAGAGAGAGAGAGGGAGAAAGAGAACACTGAACACTGAAAAACGTTATTTAACAAGGATAAAGATTTTAGGCGATGCCTCATCTCTTTTGGTTTATTTCGTTGTTCAAATGTGACAGTCAATGCCGTTCAGCATAGCTGTTGAAAAAGAACAGTCCTATGTTTTAATGTATTATCATCACTCCCTTTACGTTTCGCATGAGAGCATGAATGTGCGTGTGCTGGTGTGCGCATTGCCTTTGTAATTTGAATATTCACCCGTCACCACAAAATGAGTCGTGATGTCCCAGATGTCACTTTTGAGTTAAACAAATTGTATTGTGTATTAAAAATGCTTTCCAACAAACCAAAACGTTTGTAAATCGGACTATTTGTTGCAAAGTTATGAAGATTTGAAATCGTATACTCAGGGAATCGGCGAAATGAAAAAATGCAACCGGAAAATTTCTAAAATGTGTACAAAACAACCAGATGTTTATCAAATAAACACACTTTTAAGGCAGAAAGGATTGTTTTTACACTTCAATACTTATGTACATGGTAGATAAAGACCCATTGTTCAATAATAAGTCAAAATCTGAGAATTGATGATTTGACCCCCTTCCACATAAAATTGTCCCTAGGGGACAAAGGAACTAGGGACAATGCGACTCATTTTGTGGTGACGGGTCACATATTGTTTATATATTATCATGCCACTATTTCAATGAATTTCATGATGATGGTTCGATTGCCTACCATGTGGGGTTCATACCGTATAATGTAACTGATATGTAAAAGGTTTGATTGTAGTGATGTGTGATATGACAATTTGGTATGTCGCGGTTTAGTTGGATGAAGTGCATAATAATTAATACGTGAACCGCACCATTGTAAGTTGATTAACAGGTTTGAAAGGACGATGTTTGTTGCAGTAATTATTTTAGGTTGTGCTTTGTTACATTGATTGATGTACGTATTCACAGCAGTTCTTGCCGCAACCCTTCAATGTGACTGGATATTGATCTCTATTTTCAGTTTTTTCGTTTGTTTGTTTTTGTTTCTGTATGTTGTTGTCGTCAAAGGTTTGTTTGTCCGTTTATTGTTTGTTCTTTTTTACTTTTTCTTTTTTTTTTCTTTTTTTCTCTCCATGTACCCCCAAGGGGCTTTTGGGGAAATAAAAAAAACCTTGAACCTTGAACCTTGTTTCGCAAGTTTGTCAATTATGGACAGTTGAAATAATTGAATCATTCAAAAACATTCTTAGTTGAGTTGACTTGAGATTTTGTAGGTTTTGTTGGTTATTTGTGTCCAGCAGCTGTTCCACTTTGTGATACTGACGTCATTCACGGCTTACGTCATCTTTTGTGTGTTGGTTTTGTGATGATTCGTGCCCGATAGCTGTTCCACTTTGATATTCTGACGTCATTCACTACTTTCGTCATCTCTTGTGTGTTGGTCTTGCGATGATTTGTGTCCGACAGCTGTTCCACTTTGATATTCTGACGTCATTCACTACTTTCGTCATCTCTTGTGTGTTGGTCTTGCGATGATTTGTGTCCGACAGCTGTTGCACTTTGATATTCTGACGTCATTCACTACTTTCGTCATCTCTTGTGTGTTGGTCTTGCGATGATTTGTGTCCGACAGCTGTTGCACTTTGCGGTACTGACGATGTTCACGACTTACGTCATCTCTTGTGTGTTGGTCTTGCGATGATTTGTGTCCGACAGCTGTTGCACTTTGATATTCTGACGTCATTCACTACTTTCGTCATCTCTTGTGTGTTGGTCTTGTGATGATTCGTGCCCGATAGCTGTTCCACTTTGATATTCTGACGTCATTCACTACTTTCGTCATCTCTTGTGTGTTGGTCTTGCGATGATTTGTGTCCGACAGCTGTTGCACTTTGCGGTACTGACGATGTTCACAACTTACGCGATCGGTGGCCTGAATGATTCAACCTCAACTGAGCAGGGCAGGAGGGTGTTGAGATTTGCGATGTCATTCTACACCCTGCTGTTTCTCTTCATGGTGAGGGCGTGAGTGACGATGAGGGTGATGAGGAGAAAGAGGAGGAGGTGGAGGAGGAGAGTGGCGATGATGATACTGATGATGATGATGATCGTGATGATGATGATGATCATCATGATCATGATGATGATGGTGATGATGATGATGATGATGGGATGGCTACTGACAACATTCCCCTTGGAACCTTCCCACTGAATGTTCACATTGTTTATATGTATAGAAAGCTAGCAGAAGAGAGAAGAAAAGAATGATTTTGTCTTGTTTATACAGAGAGCTAGAAAATGAAGAAGAAACGAAGAAGAAGAAGTAGTAGTAGTAGTATTTAGGTTTGATTTTTTGTATTTGGTATATTCGGGCTGCTCTCCCCGGAGAGCGCGTCGCCGCAAGTGCAGCGCCTACCCAATATATTTTTTTGGGTGGACACAGGGTGAGGAGGGGGTATGGGCACACTTGGAAAACCTAGCTATCAATTTGGCCATACCAGGCAGCGTCTCAGCGTGTCACAGGTCACTTTATATGTGTGTATACTATCTAATGTTTCTCTTATTTACTTTGACCTAGGCTAGTTCTCTTTCTGCCGCAAATGGATATAAGGTTTTGTTTATCAAGTTTGTCTTGATACAGTGTTAATTTTGGTAACCATGTCAGTCGCCAGTAGTCAAGGGGAGACAATCTCTTTCTTTTTCAGTTTTCTAGTTTCATTACGGTATCTGGTTCTCCTTGTCTTTAGCTTGAGGCGGGTTTTATTTTTGTTGCAGTTTCTTGAATTGTGGATGTTGTCCAAAACATCACACGATTTCGAGCTTAGTTTTCATTGGCTTAGGTGTTGCTCAGAGATCGCTTCTCGGCCTTTTGGCTAAGACACTTAGACAGTGATTCAGGAACATCATTTTTTGTTTAAACCATGGTTGGTTTGTTCAGCCCGTCGTACATGGCGAAAGCCGATACGCGACGTTAATCTGAACTTCCATCCTCCCAAAATTATATATGCTGAGGGGTGGGCCCCCCTCATCAATTAATCCTGATCGCTTCTCGGCCTTTTGGCTAATACAGTGATTCAGGAACATACATTTTTGTTTATGCCATGGTTGGTTTGTTCAGCCCGTCGTACATGGCGAAAGCCGATACGCGACGGTAAACTGAACTTCCACCCCCCCCCCCCCCCCTCATATAGTTGGCCGAGACGTTGGTCTCTCCGTGTCCCCCCCCCCCCCCCCCCCCCCTCGGCTGATCTGCCTTCCCTTGTAAAATTATCCCACTTTTTATCAAGTTTTGCCGAGACTCGGCCGTCATATTTGTTTCAAGGCCTTTGGAGTCGTCGGGTTTGTAATGTTAACCGGTCCGACAGGGACCCACTTAAAGGTTTTTTTAAACTTAATATATATTCATTCAGTATCGGTCTCTCGGAGACTGATGCTTTGGATTAAATTCCTTTTAAACTTTTTTGTATAAATAAAGATTAAATGTTGTAAATACGTTTAATATAGACCTTCCTTGAATTTTAAACAAGTGTTTTGTTCTTTAAAAAAGTGTGGTCCTGAAAGTTTAATCCTAATACATTTTCCTGAGCCAAACTTAGGCAAATTTTAAAATAAAGTATTTTATTCTAAAAAAACATATTTATTGAGCAGAGCTAGAGCGAGCCAAGGCATAAAAGTAAAACTTAAAATATTTCAGCTTACAAACACTTTAAAAGATCTAAAGTATTTAATAAAAAAAATTCCAAATTCCTTGACTTTATTTTAAAAAAAACCTTAACTTTATTAAAAGTAATGTCCCACATGGCTTAGGCCGAGAGGACGTAAAGCTAAGTTTTCGTTCAAAATGATCGTTTAAAAAAATTATCGTTTATATATTTTTACTGAACCGCCATTTTGACTCCAAATGTTTTCCTGGTGGGTCGGAATTTGCGGCAGTCATCTTGACCCCAATTCAAAAAATGAAATTCAAATGCCCCAAATGGTCCTTTGACCCAGAAGGCGTAAAAACTCTATTTTTCTCAAATAATAAGTTTTCATTGGTGGGGGTGGGGTCCTTCCAGCATGTTCCAGCACCGGTCAGACAATGCCATGCCTTTTCCTTCCATCCCTTTTCTTCTGTCCATTCCTCTCTCTTCCTTCCCTCTCCCTGACCAGTACATGCACGCAACACGCATGCGTGCGCCACCACTCTCCTATGGCATTCCAAACGTCAAACAATTATTTGCACGATTTTTATTGGTAAATGAGGCACTTTCCTCATTCTGTGCACACAATTCATTCTGTGGTGCACACAATTCATTGTATGCACAGAATTCATTCTGTGGCACACACAATTAATTCTGTAGAACATAATTCATTCTGTGGCACACATAATTCATTCTGTAGGACAGAATTAATTCTGTGCACAAAATTTATTCTGTGGGATGCACATTTCATTTTGTGCACAGAATGAATTCTGTGTCCCACAGAATAAATTTTGTCGTACAGAATGAATTCTGTCCTACAGAATAAATTCTGTCCTATAGAATGATTTCTGTCGGAAACACAATTCATTCTATGGAGAACGAGGCTCATTTGCATATGACGTTGATTGTAGGTACCTTGGGAGGTCAATGTCTAACACCCGTGACGTCACTTTGTATGCGAATGAGCCTCGTTCTCTATAGAATGAATTGTGTTTCCGACAGAAGAGAGAGAGAGAGAGAGAGAGAGAGAGAGAGAGAGAGACAGACAGACAGAGAGAGAGACAGTGAGTGACAAATGACAATGACAAATGACAAATGAAAGTGTTTTAATGTCATCAGCAGTTAACATGCCATTTGACATAGAGGCACACAATTTTAACATATTAGTTCAGAAAAATAAAATAAAAAGAAACGAACAAAGTTTTTCCACATAACTAAAAGACAAAAATGAATCTACAAGTATAATCTATATATAACAATACTAAGCGACCAGCAGGTCTAAATAACAAGACGTAGTTTACATGATCACTTGTGATTATACTACAATGTCAAGTTTCTTTTTCCGTAGTTTAGATGCCTCTGCTACAAATTCTGCTATTGATTTTATATAATCTTCTTTCTTTGTTTGCAGCAAAGCCATCAAGTCATATCTCGCAGCCCAGAATGATTTGAAAACATCACTTTTCTTTCGTACATTTTCATACAATTCACATTGGAAGAAGAAATGAAACTCGTCTTCTACCACATTCAATTTACACACTGGACAATTAACGTCATACTGTATTTCGGTATTATACCATCGCTTATTACAATACAGACCAAGAGTTCTCGTACGAAAACGTACAAACGAATCCCTATGCCATTTTCTTGTTACAATAGATAGATATTTTTCGGGCTGTAGGTCGCTATTAAAACGCAAAAACCATTCGTATTTTTCTTTGTTGTCCATTTCGGAATGCCAAGTCTGTTGATACGATGAAATTAAGCGTTCTCTCAATTCATAAATAAAGGCCTTATCATGTTCAACTCCCTGGTTATTCCACACAAAACCAAACCCATTTTGGAAAAGAAACGTCTTTATATCCGATACCCAGTTTTGCTTACCATTCTCATGCTGGGAGACAGTGAGTGAGAGAGACAGAGAGAGGGAGAGAAAATGAGAGATAGATATATATATATAGACAGAGAGACAGAGGGAGAGAGAGACGGAGAGAGAGGGAGAGATACAGAGAGAGAGACACACACAGAGACAGAGAGAGACATAGAGAGAGAGAGACAGTGAAAGAGAGAAACAGAAAGAGATACAGAGAGAGACAGGGAGAGAGACACACACAGAGAGAGACACAGAGAGAGAGACAGAGACAGAGAGAGACAGAGAGAGACAGACAGAGAGAGAGAGAGAGACACACACACACACACACACAACGAGAGAGAGAGAGAGAGAGAGAGAGAGAGAGAGAGAGAGAGAGAGAGAGACAGAGAGAGACACACAGAGAGAGGGAGAGAGACAGAGACACAGAGAGAGAGAAATAGAGAGAGAGGGAGAGAGACAGAGAGAGACACACACACACAGAGACACATGTCCTAGTGTGGGGGCGTGGGATGTGTTTATAGGCCAAGTAAAGATTTCATGTTCTGTTGTTCATTACTAATTCATGAGCCAAGTCCAACCATGAAATCAGTTTCCCCTTACACGCATTCACACGGGCGTAATGATGGGTGTTGTAGTAACTTTTCCAAGTTAGGCCAGAGGTTGGTACACACCGGGTTCCACACCTAAAACAAATTAAACCTGTTTGGAATAAGCAAAGTTGCTGGGTTATTGTCAGCTCAAGTTTAAAGAATAGAATAAAGTGTCAATGTGTAGAAAAAGAAGGAAACTGGAGAGAGACAGGTGCAGAGATTTTAATGGTAAATTTTAGCTGGTTGTCGTTTTAATGTAGCTGGTGTTGTTACCAGAGGGCAGAGATAGGCTTTGGGTTTGTGAGCACGTAACTTGTGCTGCACGAGAATTTTGGGTTCATGTCATTTGGAGACAGACTACGTGTTTCTGTGATTGGGAAGTGACAAGCTATAAGTTTGTCAGGTTAGTTATTTTTAGGTCACGTCTGTGCGTTGGCGCATCTACATGATACAGTGGTGTCCGGCTATGCGGAAATAAAGAGGGAATTTCGAAGATTAATTTAATAGGGACATAGGGTTAAGATAGTTTTATTTTGTTTGGCTCTCAGTTGTGGGACGTCAGGCGTCTAACGGTTAAAGGGCCGCGAGGCTGAAGTGGAGTGACGCCATTTGGGGAAAGGGATACCTTCAAATTGAAACATTGTTGCTGTCCTTAGACCTTGAAAGAAACTACACTGCGAGTGACAGTGGTGACTTGGCGTGAGGGAATTTAATAAAAGTGTGGGGTAATTTCCCTACATTTGTGACTTGGTGTGAAGAGACACAGTAGTAGTGTGTGTGGGGTGACTTCCCTACACTTTGTTAATAGTTTGTTTAACTGGGACCGGGGTATTTTTTTAGTGGGTTATTGCCCTTGAACAGTGAGGGCAAAGTAGCCGTTTCACTGTAAGGACTGTAACCAATTGGATTTGACATTGCTTGAACAAGCCTCATTTTGTTGTGGTTGTTTACCAGTGAGGTTGTTGCTCTGATGGTGAAGGTGGGATTAGCCATCTGCAGCGTTTAGTTATTAGAGCATACATTTGGGTGTACTTTTAGTGATATTTTTGGGGCGTTTGGTACTTGTTCACTCTTTTGGGGTGGATGAATAGTTACTAGTGTTAAGTATTTGTGTGTGATCTGGTCTTTAACTATATTCAAACCATCTATTCTTTACTAAGCATATTGAATTGTAATTATAATAGTTGGCAGGGGTTTAGTTGGGTAGGTGGGTCACTACATTAGTTTGGTGATTTGTTTGGCACCATTGTATGTGATCTGGCCTTGAACTATTCCTGTACCATCAATTCTGTTTTGATATTGATATAATTAGTTTAAGGGTACAGCTGAAACCGTTTAAGCGGAGGTTGCGTGCAAGCGAGTTTGCTGTAGCGGATAAAGGGAGGGAATTCAGTTTTAAAGAAATAATTTAGTAAGCTTTCAGCTGTTTCCTTTTCTTAGATTCTTTTGTTTCAACATTTATTTTGGATTGGGTCATTAAGTGGAGATTATAGTATATTATTATTGGGACATTATCATTGGTGTGCAATATTTGTAAAGGGGCATTGTTTATTTATTGTGTTAAATCGCCTGGGGTTTGTTTATTTGGCGGTTTAATTGTGTGAAAGAAATGTTATTGATTTGATTTTAAATAAATTGCTTTTTCGCTTTTACGCCTACTTGAAACCATTATGTTTGTGTTGTTGGGGTGTTAGCTAGAGTGGGTTTACTTTATTTTCATTGTGCACACCCTTCTGGTTCGTGTCAATCTCTGCTCTTACCGACTTTTAACTGCCGTGGGATTTTTTACGTGCGTAAAGCGCACGGGGCAGACTAGCTTTAAGGCCCCATCCGAAGGACCCGACGTTCAGTTCGATTTTTGTCGAACTAGAAAGAAAGGGCTAGGCCGGGATTCGAACCCGTGTCACTCACGTTGCAGTCACGCATTACATTTGGCAGGCGAACGTCTTAACCACTCTGCCACCTTTCTCTATAGGTAGTAGTAGTAGTAGTAGTAGTAGTAGTAGTAGTAATAGTAGTAGTAGTAGTAGTTGCTGTTGTTGAAGTTGAAGTTGAAGTAATAGTAGCAAAAGTGGCCCGTGGAAATAGCAGCAACAATAGTAGTGGTTTCACTTCTTTCTTTTTTTTCTCCACATACAAAGCTACAAGAAAAAAAACACGAAAAAAAACCCCAACGTTTCTGCATAACAGAAATTTATAGACGCGCGCTCCGACCGGCCTTCGCTAAGCCGGTGGCTGAAAGAGAACTCGCTGTTCGAGCCGCTGATGTATCTGGGTCTGCTCCTGAACGTTGGCCTGGGGGAGGTGTCCCTGAGGGTGGAGCGAGGCGTCCTCGCCCTCTCCCTGCTCTTCGGATGGCTCAACTACCTGCACCTCTTCTACCTCTACACGACGCTAGGGCCCATGGTGGTGGTCTTGAAAAAGATGGTGAGGATGGCGAGGGGGAGGAGGAGGAGGGGATGATGATGATGATGATCATGATGATGACGATGATGGTGTGTGGATGAAGGGGGAGATTGTAAAGATGATGATGGTTGATGATGATGACGACGACGATGACGACGATGATGACGACCACAACCACGACTATGATGATGGCGATGATGATGATGATGATAATGATGATGATTAGTAGTAGTAGTAGTAGTAGTAGTAGACTAGTAGTAGTAGTAGTATCATCATCATCGTTATTATTGTTATTATTATTATTATTATTATTATTATTATTATTGTTGTTGTTGTTATTATTATTGTTAATATTGTTGTTATTATTATTATAGTTATTATTATTATTATTATTATTATTATTATTATTATTATTAATAGAAATATTATGATGATCGTTATGATGATAATGAACATGATAAGTACATTGGTGACAATACCCACAAAAAATAATGGTAAAAGTGAGAATGAGATTCGAGCAGCAATCCGAAACTTGCGGACCCTTAGAAGTCCTCCTATAAAGTCCCATTAAGTCCGACTACTTTTAGAAGGTCTTCTAAGATATCATGCTGATAAGTTTCATACTATAATTATCGACGTGAATACAGGCCCACTGGCTAAATTTTAATGTTTCCCCCACCACCTTCTTTCAGGCTGCGGACATAGGGCGACTTTTGCCCATGGGGGGCCTTTTGGTGGTGGGGTTCGGTGTGGCCTACCACGCCCAGATGTTCCCCAACACACCGTACGAAGACTGGTGGTCCGTGTTCCATTCTATCTTCGAGGCCTACTTCCAGATGTTTGGCTACATCCGCTTGGAAATGTTCCAGGGTAAAAAGAAAAGGACTCTGACTTAAGTTAAAAAGCATAGACAAAACTGTCATGCTCTTCCTTTTGTTTTTTAATGTCTGTCTCTGACTGTCTCTGTCTGTCTGTCTGTCTCGGTCTCTGTTTGTCTGTCTCCCCCCGTCTCTCTCTCTCTCTCTCTCTCTCTCTCTCTCTCTCTCTCTCTCTCTCTCTCTCTCTCTCTCTCTCTCTCTCTCTTTTTCTGTCTATGTCTCTCTTTGTCTGTCTGTCAGCCTCTCTGTTTCTCTCTCGCTCGCTCTCTCTCTCCCTCTCTCCCCCCCCTCTCTCTCTCTCTCCCTCCACCCCTCTCTCTCTCTCTCTCTCTCTCTCTCTCTCTCTCTCTCTCTCTCTCTCTCTCTCTCTCTCTCAAAAGAAACAGCCAAAGAATTCCATACCTTTAGAAAAGTGGTACGATCATTTTAGAGATTTATTAGATAAGGATGATGTGTGTGGTGTGGATGATGGGGTGGATGATGATGGTATGGATGAGAATGAGCAAATTGCATCTGGTAACAATGATGATGGCGATGATGGTGAGTATTTTAATCGTCCCATTTCCTATGATGAAGTCATGTTTGCCATACGCAAGCTTAAAAATAACAAAGCTGCAGGCCTGGATCACATTATTAGTGAATTGTTTAAAAATGGTGCTTCTGAGATTATTGCTTTCTTTCTTAAATTTTTCAAAAAACTTTTTGACAGTGGTCTTTATCCTGAGAATTGGTCCGAATCTAATATCTTGCCATTATTTAAAAAGGGAAGTATAAATGATCCTAATAATTATAGGGGTATCTCTTTAGTAGACATTAGTAGTAAACTGTACAGCACTATTATTAACAGAAGATTACAGAACTGGGTTGACTTGAATAACATCACTGGTGAACATCAAGCTGTATTCAAAAAAGGATACTCTACTATAGACCATATGTTTACTCTCCTAGCCTTTATTCAGAAACAGTTTTGTATGAATCGCAAATTTTATGTTGCATTCGTCGATTTTCAAAAAGCTTTTGATTCGATTAATAGAAAAATTATGTGGGGAATACTGATTAAAAATGGTGTTAAAGGAAAATTGCTTTGTTGTATCCAGTCTATGTATTCGGTAGTAAAACGTAGGATAAGGAATGGGTTTGATTTAACAGACTGTATTAATTGTGTAGATGGTGTAAAGCAAGGGGATGCATGTAGCCCTGTGCTATTCTCGTTCTTCATCAATGAGCTTGCTTTAGATGTTATCAAAAATGGCCTTCATGGTGCTCTGTTTCCGCAAGGTATGTTAGAATTGTTCATTTTGTTATTAGCAGACGATGTCCTTTTACTGTCAGAAACAGTGGTAGGATTGCAGCGTCAACTCAATAGTTTATGTAGAGCTGCAAAATCTTTAGAACTTAGGATGAATTTAGATAAAAGCAATATTGTTGTGTTTCGAAAGGGGGTTTATCTAGCTGCTAGAGAAAGGTGGACTTATGACGGTGTTGTTATGCCTGTGTTAAATGTCTATAAATATTTAGACATCTTCTTTTCTACACGACTAAGTTTCAATGTGGCTTGCAAAGATCTTGCATGCAGGGCAAAGAATACACTGTTAGCTATTCTAAAAAGACTTAATGTGTTAAATAATAATTCTCTTGGTTTATTTCTGAAAATATTTGACTCTAAAATTCAACCTATGCTACTCTATGGGGCAGACATTTGGGGATTAGAGAATGCGGTTGTGCATTGTGAAGCAGTGCATTTATTCGCATTAAAAAGATTATTGGGATTAGATAAACGGGTTTCAAATGACTTAGTCTATGGAGAAACTAATCGATACCCATTGTTTATTTGTTCAGCCATAAGATGTGTTAAGTACTGGTTTAAACTACTGTGTATGGAAGATCATAGGTTACCTCGTAAATCATACGACATGCTGCTGAATCTAGACAATAGAGGGAAGAAAAACTGGGTTTCAAAGGTACGTTATTTTTATGTGAGTATGGCTTTGAGGAAGTGTGGCTGAACCAGGGAGTTGGTAATCAACATTTGTTTTTTCGTCTTTTCCGCCAAAGGCTTATTGACTGTAGGTGGCAAATGTGGAATGATCACATTCAAACAAGTAGTAGATACGATTTTTATAGAAATATTGTTAATTGTGATATGCGATGTGTACAGAGTTATTTGAAATTTGACCTTGATATGCATTCAAAGAAATTGTTAGCTAAATTAGTGTGCTAATCGATAATTCAAAATAAATCGAAAGCCTGCGACCAGCCGCCGTGGCGCAGGTTGGGTGGGAGGACCTGAGTTCGAATCCCATCAAAGGCCAGTTGTTTGTTTCGGTCATAGACCGACTTCTACCCATAGTGAGTGGCTATGGGCTCAATGGCAAATGAGTTGAGTTTCATCCGCTTAACAGATGCGATTCTGAGGGTGTTTCAAGACCAACACCACATATACCTGTAGTTCTCGGGTCTGTTTAATGCTGGGATATCTTTATGAAAGGAAGCGTAGAATACAGCTCTGTCACGTAGTCTCACGCCGATACGGAACTGCATAGCATCATCATCTTCATAGTCATCCACCTCATATCCATCAACAATCAAAATGAAAACTGTCTCCGTAACATTACATGTCCTGCTCTATTAGTGACCTCAGTTTCGGCTTCCAATCCAGTCTATGTCCTTGATGCGTTCGGGTCAAAGTTATGGGGATCAGTGTGTTCTGGGGAGCTGTCAGGTGGACGGTCGTGGTGGCGCCCTCTGAGGAGGATCTCAATCTCGCTGGCTTCGTGACTAAGACGTTATTGTCGTCAGTAGGGGGCTTAGTAGGTGGTGTCCTGCGTATGTTAGCTCAGAACAGGCTCCATTTAACTCAATCGAAGTGACTCAGCAGCAGTGCAGTGTCTCCTCGGTTGGTTGCCTCATACCGGCCTAGCATAGATTCGCTCCCCTTGGACTTCTGATTTCGGATCCTGCGACCTGACAAGCCAATGTGTGGTTGAGAGTTGGGACTCGGGATCAGCGGCGTGGGAGCAACGCCACTGTACGGCCCAGAAGATGTGACAGCAAACATTGTTTTCGAAAGCTTGCAATGTCCAGCGTTGGTTCAGACCAGCCTTGGATCGTTTTCATAAAACTGAAAAAGAAGCCGACTTTGAGATAGATGGTCGTAAACATGAGAAGAGGGGAGACTAATATACATCTTTGCCAAGCGTTTGTGTTCATTTTTTTATCATCTTGAAAGTATTTCAAGTCAAGTCAAGTACGCTTTATTATCTCAGCAGAGAAATTACATTCAGATGCAACATCAGATCATTTGAAAACATATCGCAGAAACAGTAACGGAAAGCACAATGACATTAAGATACATGAGATTAAATAAGGTACATATTTAAAACAACCACACAATCACCAGAAGCATAATAACATAGGCCTAAGAAGATAATAGCATTAAGATACATGGGATCAGATCATGAGCATTCAAACCAAGACCGCCAAATCACAGAATGTCGCTACACATCATGAACAAGTTATGCATCTCTTTAAAATGGGATTACATAAGAACCTGGAAGCATTCAAATTAAGATCACTATTATGATAGTATATCACAGATACCATTACAAATCATGAATAAATTATACATCTCTTTAAAAGCATGGCACCCAAGTTTATTCACATATTATAAATATTGCAGGACATAGCCCCACCAGGCCCCACCCCCCACCCCCGCATGCACACACACACGCGCGCGCGCGCGCGCGCATACACACACATTTTTATGCTTAAATATGAAAAGGTAGAGAACTCTCTTTAAATTAACTCCCCCATACCAAAAATTGCTCACGACACCATCGCCTAGCGGAACATGACCAAGAGTCAAAGGGAAGCAATTTTGCTTATTAAAGATACACAGACGCGTCACGATTAAGTCCCTTGGTTTTTTCTGGGTAGCTGTGACCCCCATAGAAATGTCCCCATGTTCAAATTGAGGCTGCTCTTTAAAATAATGTATCGCTTTGAATTTGGGGGCATTTGTATGGTAGTGAGACCTGGTCAAGACAAGTTTTATTACCATCTATAAGAGGGAAAGCACGTGAAACCCGTGATCTTGACACGTGATCTGGTGGGTCTTTAAGCTATATCACTGTTTCATAATTCGGTCTTTTCGGGTTATCTTTCCCTACTGCCTCGTCTTGAAGTTGGTTTGGGGTAGTTCCGGTTCAAAATTAGAATTAAAAAAATGGAAGTTACCTACCAACAACTATATTTTGTTCTTGTCTTCAAGTCTTAGGGTATTAACGTGGTCGTATCAGGTATAAACAAATAAGAACATAACTGTTTATAGTCAACGAATGTAAACACTTTAAGAAAGAAACATGAAACAGGACTTAAACTATTATTATTAAATCTACAAACTGATAACTGAGCAATTAAACACCCCTCTATTTCAATTACGGAGCAGCCATGCCGTGTTTACAGCATTTCCGGTAAAGGTGAAGATGTGCCAACCCCCCCCCCCCCCCCCCCCCCCCCCCCCCCCCCCCCCCACCTCCCTACATTTCTCAGTTAATTGTATTTTTCCGTTTTTGCCTTTCTTACCATACATAAAGCTGTATTTTAGGAACATTTTTAGCTAACAACCTTTTCGGAATACTAACCCTATCCCTAACCCTAGCCCTAAACCTAACCCTACCCCCCACCCTATAGGCGAAAGTAAGTAAGTTAAAGGTGGACCCTGACGGACGAGTCTTTGCAAGAAACACGTCGGGATCACCAGAAAGACAGCCTTTTCAAGGATCGGAACACTTACTTTGCTCTGGTTTCCTAGAAATTAAACCGTCAAAACGGCGATTCCTCCTTGACAGAGATGCCGGAGAGAGTAGCCATTTTGGATGGGGTGGGTGAAGGTCACTCATTGTGGTTGAAGCGTTTTATTATTTTTGCAGTGCAGGGGGAAAACAATTGGAGCTGTTTCCTTTGTTATGAGCGAAACTCCTTTAGACAATCTGCATAAAAGTAATTTTTTTTTATGGAACCAAAAAAGGCTTGTATTGCGAAAATGTCGTGCAAACGATTTGGTCTAAACGCAGGCGGCCATTAGAAAAGAGACGGCACACGCCTTCTCTTTGGGTGAAAGAGTTTGACTTCCAGCACCTCCGCCAAGGAGGAATCGCCGATTTGACGGTTGGATTTCTAGGAAACCAGAGCAAAGTGAGTGTTGCAATCTCTGTAAAGGGTGTTTTCCTGGTGATCTGGACGTACGTGTTTCTCACAAAAACTCATCCGTCAGGGTGGCCCTTTAAGTAAGCTTATCTTTGGGGTGTTTTCTCCCAAGGGCTGTTCATTGACCAGAACAATCTCGTGGACATCGACGGCAAAGAGAAAGACAGAGAGAAGTGGGAGAGGGAAGGGGAGGACCCTCGCACGCGTTACCCTGACTTCAGCCCCCTGTTGCCATGGTTACTGGCCGCCTTCCTCGTCCTCAGCAACATCATGTTTCTCAGCATGCTGGTGGGGCAGCTCAAGTAAGGACGGACGGACAGAGAGAGAGACAGAGAGAGAGAGAGAGAGAGAGAGAGAGAGACACAGATACACGCGCACACACGCGCGCGCACACACACACAAAGTTGGCAGAATGGCTAAGACGTTCGCCTGCCAAATGTAATGCGTGACTGCAACGTGAGTGACCCGGGTTCGAATCCTGGCCTCGCCCTTTTTTTTTTCTAGTCGACATGAAAATCGAACTGAACGTCGAGCCCTTCGGATGGACCCGTGCGCTTTACGCACGTAAAATTCCCACGGCAGTTGAAAGTCGGTAAGAGCAGGGAGAAATCCCGCTGCCTGGTATGGCCAAATTGATAGCTAGGTTTCCCAAGTCTGCCCCTCCCCCTCCTCACCCCCCCCCCCCCCAAAAAAAAAGGGTCAGG
>JAGGCT020001600.1:0-20000 GCA_017654935.2 Phymorhynchus buccinoides
TCCCCGTATCTCCTTTCCCGATCACGAGAGGGAGAGGAATGTGACACGTGCCAGTGATGTAACTGGCGCGTGATCGTTCTGTACTAATATGCATAATATTATAGCGTCATCTTGTGACTTGTCGACTGCTATGAACCAATCATAGGCCCTCGGGTGTTTAAAATTGGAGGGGGAATTTGACTAGTGAGGAAAGTCCCCACCTAAACATTCTCTCTCAGAAGACGCTGAAACCTGGCTGAGCAACATTGCAGAATCAACCTCTCTCCCAGCCAGTCCTAATAGCCCAACTAGTGAGTATTATTGATGGCTGGGATGTAACATAAGTGATTGAGATTTGTTTTTGTTTGATTCTATTTTTGATATAGATCCTATGTTCAATGATGAATAAGGAGTAGATGTGTCAGTGAAAAGAATTGGTAAACATGCTGTTCTAATTATGTGCACTGATTATTTGTGTGTGTGTTTTTTACTTTAACTCTTTTGGTACAAGAACCAGATTTTATGCCTACTAACCCTTTTGTTGTTTTTAGTAGGAAGCATGTGGGTTGCAACCTTGCACTTTATGATAACCTTCCTTTCCAGGTGTTGGATGGAGAGTGATGTTGGCTTGATCATAGACTTTGATCTAGCCGGTTACTGAATCATACCAGTTGATTCCAGTACCCCTTTTATGTTTTACTGATTTCGGTTTGACAACTGAAATTCAGGTTATTTGTCTTTGTGCTATTGTACAAGGGCAGCATTCTAGCCAGTTGGGATCCACTAATTCCCTCCCGACTGAAGCCCCTTGTCTCTAAGCCATAGAGATCTACATCCACCTTCTCCTGTGATTATCAGCAGGGCATCGTGGTCAGGACGCTTATCCCTGACTCACAAGCAACAAGACGGGACCGCCGCAAAGACGCCCCGCACCCAGAATCCACGAGGAGACCACGCCTGAACCATGCCATCCCGTGACGCCGCAACCGGAACGACTGGGAGCTACTCTACACCAGAGCAAGCCAAGTCAACCCAGCACTCGTCGATCCCTACGGAGGAACTTCAACACAGCTAAGTCCCTAAGACAGTGCCAAGACCAATAACTGGAACCCCAGATACTGGACACTTAGTGACCCTTCCCGCTTGGGGCTAACCTTCTAGAAAGACAAAAGTCTCGTAAATCCGTTCGGATTTCATTGTTTTTCATTCATATTTTGTTTCGGCGCCATTGAGCTGCTTTATTATTATTGTTGCATAATCTTATGCAGATTTTGTGAGTAAATAAAATACAAGTGTCAAATAATCCTGAACCCTTTGGTCAGACTGATGAGAGTGGAAGTCTTGTAATTTCATGTAAAACCCTACTTATCTCTGTCTGCCATTTAGAGCAAACTACCACTTGTATTTCATTCAATCATACGAGCCAGAACCCGGGCACAAATATAAATTTATTAGATGAAAAGGGGCCGGGAAAGTTGCTCACCTCCCATACCCTAGAGAAGTGGGCTAAAGGCAAATTTTCTACTTGAAAATTTAACACACTAAAAGTCTTCCCTAGAGACGTAGCCTTTTAACCCATTCCCTCGTCACATCTAATAAGCACAGAACTTCCAGAAGGTGGGGGAACTAGTTATGAAAAAGTGTGCCCCATTGTGTTGCCGTGATTGTTCCTGTGTTTCAGGAGTCTCTTCGTAGCTGCCAGAGACCACAACCTGCCTGAGGTGCTGGCTTACATTCACGTCACCCAGAAGACACCGCTCACCTCCATGGTCTTCTCTGTCAGGGAGGACACACGCATGCGAGCACGCATTTACACACGCACACGCGCACGCGCACACACAACACTGGCACACACGTACACACACACGCACACACTTTATTCCCATTTTGTTATTTGATTGATTGCTAAGTTGATCTTATTATTGATCTATTATTGATCCTCTCTCTCTCTCTCTCTCTCTCTCTCTCTCTCTCTCTCTCTCTCTCTCTCTCTCTCTCTCTCTCTCTCTCTCTCTCTCTCTCTCTCTCTCTCTCTCTCTCTCTCTCTCTCTCTGTTTTAATGTGCACATTTCTAAGTTGATGTAATGAATTTTAATGATAATTATTTGGTTGGTATAATTTCGTTTCACACGTTTGATTAATGTTCTTTCAGTTATGTTGTATCTCTGTCATGTTGTTGCACCTAACCTGAATTTTTCTTTTGGGGATATTAAAGTATACTTGAACTTGAACTTGAACTTGAACACACACACACACACACACACACACACACACACACACACACACACACACACACACACACACACACACACACACACACACACACACACACATACACATACGTACGTGCTCGCCGCGTGTTGAGTGGGTCTGTGCGTAGGCTGGCTATCTGATTGATTGATTGATTGATTGATTGATTGATTGATTGATTGATTGAATCGTGGGATGCTTGGCTGATCTGTTGTGAGATGGTTGGTGGATTTGCTAGATGGTTGGCTGTTCGACTAATGTGTTGGTTGATCGATTGGCTGGTTGGTGAGTAGGTTGGCTGGTCGGTTAACCAGTTTATTAATTTATTGAGTGAATGAGTGAGTTAAGCGAGTCAGTGGGTCAGTCAGTGATCGACTGGTCAATCAATCTACAGCTATGTGTGTAATTGTGATGGTTCAGATCGTCATCTCCATCCTGCTGATCTTTATCGGGGACATCTCCAGCCTCATCAACTTCTTCAGCTTCGTGGCCTGGCTCTTCTATGGCCTGACCTTCCTATCTTTACTGGTGCTGAGGTACAGAATGAAAGACGCCCACCGACCCTACAAAGTGAGTTGTGAATGGATGGATGGATTGATGGATGGATGGATGAATGGATGGACGGATGGATGGATGGATGGATGGCCTGGCTCTCCTATGGTCTGACCTTCCTCTCCCTGCTGGTGCTGAGGTACAGAATGAGAGACGCCCACCGACCCTACAAAGTGAGTTGTGAATGGATGGTTGGATGGATGGATGGATGGATGGATGGCCTGACCTTCCTCTCCCTTCTGGTGCTGAGGTACAGAATGAGAGACGTCCATCTTCAAAGTGAGTTGTGAATGGATGGATGGATGGATGGATGGATGGATGGATGGATGGATGGACGGACGGATGAATGGATGGATGGATGGTCTAACCTTCCTCCCTTTACTAGTGCTGAGGTACAGAATGAGAGACGCTCATCGGCCCTACAAAGTGAGTTGTGAATGGATGGATGGATGGATGGATGGCCTGGCTCTTCTATGGTATGACCTTCCTCTCCCTGCTGGTGCTGAGGTACAGAATGAGAGACGCCCATCGACCCTGCAAAGTGAGTTGTGAATGGATGGATGGGTGGATGGATGGATGGATGGATGGATGGATGGATGGCCTGACCTTCCTCTCCCTGTTGGTGCTAAGGTACAGAATGAGAGACGCTCATCGGCCCTACAAAGTGAGTTGTGAATGGATGGATGGATTGATGGATGGATGCATGGATGGATAGCCTGGCTCTTCTATGGTCTGACCTTCCTCCCCTTACTGGTGCTCAGGTACAGAATGAGAAACGCTCCTCGACCCTACATAGTGAATCATAGATGGATGGATGGACGGACGGATTGATGGATGGATGGATGGAATTGATTGGATGGATGGATGGATGGGTGGGTGGGTGAGTGGGTAGCTGGATGGATGGATGGTGCTAAGGTAAAACTGAAGCAAGGTCCTCGAGCCTTTAAAGTCAGTCGTGGATGGGTGGTTTAGTGGATGGTTGAACAGATGGGTTCGAAGGTAAGATGGATGGATGGATGGATGGATGGTTAGATGGTTGGATGGATGGATGGATGGTTGGATGGATGGGTGGGTGTATAGGTGGGTAGACAAGAAAGACTTGAGCGGGTGATAGAGCAGACGTTCTAGACGGGTGGGTGAGTGGTTCGATGGATTGATGGATGTATGGATGGGTAAACTGATTGGTGTTTGAATGGGTGTGATGAGATAGGTGGATGGATATGGACGAATAAACGAACGCACTAATAAATGGGTGCATGCATAATCTGTAGCAAAATTACGATTATTTGTGTGCACGTTGTACTAACCTTTTTATTCATTCAGTTTATGTAGGGCCTGTATATAACCGATGATACTTTCTTCTTTGTTGTACCTTTAACTTTAAAAAAAACACGGAAATCAGTGTAATGTTAACGTAACAGTTAAATCTCCCTCAGACTGTCATTTAGATCTCCCTCCTCAGACTATCATGCGTTTACTGTCTTATAAGTAGTCGAGAGAAATACGTAGTGAGCTTACCTCAACTGAACTGATAAGTGATATTGAATATTGGATCACTGGTGGGGTTGTGCGGCAGAGCAACCTATTTCTCCCGATTGAATCGAACACTCTGAGGAAGCTATAAATTATCACTGAAAACCCTTTTTAGGCAACCGTCAGGTTCCTATCATCATCCCTATATTGATGGTGGGGGTGGATATCTACCTGGGTGGATCCGCTATAAATCAGGCTATCAATCAATCATTTTACTTTATACCGTCAGGTTCCTATCTTCATCCCCATAGTGATACTGGGGGCATCCATCTACCTGGGTGGATCCCCCATAGTGCAGGATCCGCTATAAATCAGGCTATCAATAAATCATCTTACTTTATACCGTCAGGTTCCTATCATCATCCCCATAGTGATACTGGGGGTATCCTTCAACCTGGGTGGATCCCCCATAGTGCCAGATCCGCTATAAATCAGGCTATCAATAAATCATTTTACTTTATACCGTCAGGTTCCTATCATCATCCCCATAGTGATACTGGGGGTATCCTTCAACCTGGGTGGATCCCCCATAGTGCAGGATCCGCTATAAATCAGGCTATCAATAAATCATCTTACTTTATACCGTCAGGTTCCTATCATCATCCCCATAGTGATACTGGGGGTATCCTTCAACCTGGGTGGATCCCCCATAGTGCAGGATCCGCTATACATCAGGCTATCAATAAATCATTTTACTTTATACCGTCAGGTTCCTATCATCATCCCCATAGTGATACTGGGGGTATCCTTCAACCTGGGTGGATGCTTCCATAGGTCAGGACCCTCTACAAATTATCACAAAACCCTTTTGCCTCGTACCGTCAGGGGCCGATCATCATCCTCATTATTCATGGATCCGTTATAAATTATCACACACCCTTTTATGTTGTACCATACTGATCATCAGTGATGCTGGGGAATCCATCTACCTGGATGGATCCCCCCATAGTTCAGGATCCGTTACAAATCATTGCAAAACTCTTTTCTGTACCGTCAGGTTCTGAGCATAATCCCCATAGTAACGCTGGGAGTGTCTGTCTACCTGGTGATAGCGCCCATTGTTCATGATCAGCTATCTCACTCACTCACTCCACCCTTGACCGGCATGGATGTCGGGGTGCCATGCTGGATTGGGTGGTCAGCCTCCGCCACTGGTCACGATCCTCTGCCAGGCGTATGAGGGTGTTGGTGTTGCGGTTGGTCCAGCTTTTGATGTTGTCCAGCCAGGACTTTCTTTGTCTGCCTTGCCGGCGTTTTCCTTGGATGGTGCCCTGGAGAATCGTTTTGGCCAGAGTGTTGTGACGTGTCACATGACCATACCAGGCAAGTTTGCAGCGCTTGACATCTGCTAGGAGTGGCTCTTGTGTGTCTGCGAGGGTGTTCACTTTTTGCCTGACATACTCATTTGTCTTGTGCTCTGTGTACGAGATGCAAAGAAGTCTCCGGAAGCAATGGATCCGCTATAGATTATCGCAAAACCCTTCTATGTTGCACCACACTGATCATCATCCCCTGATGCTGATGCTGGGGTATCTATCTCCCTGGATGGATACTTCCATAGTTCAGGATCCGCTACAAATTGTTAAAAAAAATCTTCCCTTTTGTTCTTGGTCCCGTCAGGTTCTGATCATCATCCCCGTAGTGATGCTGGGGGTGTCCATTTACCTGGTGATAGCCCCCATTAATCATGATCCGCTATAGATTATCACACTTATCATCATCCCCATACTGATGCTGGAGAATCCATCTACCTGGATGGATGCTTCCATAGTTCAGGATACGCTACAAATTGTTGACAAATCTTCCCTTTTGGTCTTGGTCCCGTCAGGTTCCCATCATCATCCCCGTAGTGATGCTGGGGGTGTCCATTTACCTGGTGATAGCGCCCATAGTGCAGGACCCGCAGATCGAGTTCTTCTACGCCTTCCTGTTCCTCATGGCGGGCCTGCTCTTCTACGTGCCTTTCGTCGTGTTCCACCTTCCGTTTCCTGGCTTTGGTAGGTGATGGAGGGTTAGTTAGTTAGTAAGTCTATTATAGTCCCGTCAACAGCCATGGTCATCTCAGGACTGTCGACCACGTAACGATGGAGGGTGAAGGCCAATCAATCAATAAATCAATCAATCAATGCTTTATAGGGCAGTTACTCAATCAGCAAGCAATCAACCAATCGTTGCTTTATAGTGTTTAAATGATTAAGACGTTGTTTCAAAGAATCTTCGTCTGACATGCACATAAAACATAAACATAAGACTAGATGAAATAAACACATGCTCTACCTTTGTTTCACCTGTGTTCATAAGCTGCAAACTGTACTTTACAAAAGTTACACCACTCAACTTTTTCCAGCCACTCTCAGAAGAAGTGTCTAAGACACTAAACCTCAGAATGTGCTATTCTACACGTACTTTTGTTCTCCTCCTCCTTTTTTATCCCTAAACATAAGAATAATAAGACATAGACGTCATTCACAAACCTTCATCCTTAGGCCGGGTTCACATTAGACGCGTAAGTTCTGTACGGAAAACCCTAAATAAGTGGAAGAAAGAAGGATAAAAGTTTATGCATATGGGGGAAATTCCGACACGTGCGCAAATCTTTTCCCTTCTTTGTTTCACTTATTTATGGATTGCGCACGGGTTTCCGCACGGAATATCAGCTTATGTGTGTGCACGGCCTTAACCAAACATTCCGAACTAAAACTTCCCTTTGTATAAATAAATAAACAAATAGAATAGATCGATTTGTAATGGTTACATAGATGGTTGTGGTGGTAGTGGTCTTGGTATTAGTTTCTACTGGTCAGAGCCTCAGAGGACTGTCCAGGCCCCGCATCGGCCTCACAAGTCACCTAAGAACTCATCCGTCAGCCGGACTCTTGTTGAGGAATTAAGCTGATGAAAGTCCGTTTAGTTTCCTCAGGTTTAACCCTTTCGCCGCCAGTCATTTTTTAGTCAAACTTTTCCATTAAACTTACAAGATTTTTGTCTGAAATATTGGGAATTCTTCTGTGATATATTTGAAATAGGGCCTATCCTTACCTTTCAAAGTTAAGAACCCAAGATCATTGGATAACAGACCCTTAATTCAAGACTTTTAATGACATGGGTGTTCAATCACTGTTGTGCAAAAATGCGACATTGGCGGTGAAAGGGTTAACTTTAACAGGTAGGCCTACATGACTGTCAGGGACATTTTTAACTATGAAGATAGTGGGGACGATCCTGGAGGTACTGCAATACCAGGAAAGTCCCAATATTATTTGTTTTTATAATCATCCGTCAAATTAAACTGTTGAACCGATGGTCATCATCCTGCGGAACGGAAGAACATCATAGTTCTAGTCACCAAAACTGGTCTCTGTGAGGGCTGAACCCACGTGGAGAGCGCGTCGTTGCAAGTGCAGCGCTACTTTTGGGTGCTCTTCTTTTTTCTTTTCTTTTTTGGGGGGACGATGAAGTAGGGTTGGGGGTTGGGTTTAGGAAAACCTAGCTATCAATTTTGTTGAAATAGGCTCACACAGAGACTCTTTTTGTGCAATCAGAATCACTTCACATGTTATATTTTTCTTAGTATGCAGGATTTTATTGATGTCCTAATTTGAGCAAGTCATTGACATATCCTGTAGTGTAATGTTCCAGTGTTAGTATATGTATAACTGCGTTAACAGTATATCTATTATAACCAATGCCAACATAATAATAAATAGTATGCATTAACAATATATATATTAACTATTAACTGCATTAACAGTATTCTAACCAATGCCAACATAATAATAAATAGTATGCACCTTTACATTAAGACAGCATATTATGCATTACACTCTGAACGTTGATTTAAGATCTCAATTCAAAACCTTTTATAGGGAACCATTGGAAGTCTTCATTGTACTAAACTGATCGGAAAACACAAATTACTCTCATTGAATTTGATAACTGCATTTGTGACATTGACACTTCTACATAACAGTATTCTCTCTATAGTATGTGTTTGTGTGTGTGTGTGTGTGTGTGTGTGTGTGTGTGTGTGTGTGTGTGTGTGTGTGTGTGTGTGTGTGTGTGTGTGTGTGTGTGTGTGTGTGTGTGTGTGTGTGTGTGTGTGTGTGTGTGTGTGTGTGTGTGTGTGTGTGTGTGTGTGTGTGTGTGTGTGTCTGTGTGTGTGTGTGTGTGTGTGTGTGTGTGTGTGTGTGTGTGTGTGTGTGTGTGTGTGTGTGTGTATGTGTGTGTGTGTGTGTGTGTGTGTATATATGTGTGTGTGTGTGTGTGCGTGCGTGTGCGTGCGTGTGCGTGCGTGTGCGTGCGCGTGTGTGTGTGTACGCACGTGCGTGTGTGTGTGTGTGCGTGCGTGTGTGCATTCGCGCGGGTGCGCATATTGCGCAAAAATAAAGAACAAAAAATAGGCCAATGGCTTTAGCTTCCATACGTATACGTGTTTGTCGAGATTTATTGACCTCAGTCACAGTTTAACTTCGAGTACACCAACTAAATAAATGATGTGTTGATTTTTCGTTGGTTTTCAGACAAGCTGACCATGTACATTCAACTCTTCATGGAGGTTTCACCGACAAATTACAAAGAGGACTGAACTGTGGATGCTTATACTCCTCAGCTCTCGTCAGCTGAATGAAGACTGCCCCCCCCCCCCCCCTCTCTCTCTCTCTCTCTCTCTCTCTCTCTCTCTCTCTCTCTCGTCAGCTGAATGAAGACTCTCTCTCTCTCTCTCTCTCTCTCTCTCTCTCTCTCTCTCTCTCTCTCTCTCTCTCTCTCTCTCTCTCTGTCAGCTCTCGTCAGCTGAATGAAGACTGCCTCCCTCTCTCTCTCTCTCAGTCAGCTCGCGTCAGCTGAATGAAGACTGCCTCCCTCCCTCCCTCCCTCTCTCTCTCTCTCTCTCTCTCTCTCTCTCTCTCTCTCTCTCTCTCTCTGTGTGCGCCAGTCCCTCTCTGTCTGTGTCTGCGAGAGTATTTTCACATCAACACACGCACTCGAACATATATTATTTATAATTATAAGTTTATTTATCTTTTCTGTTCTTGATGTAATAAATAATAACTGTTACCGTAATGCATGGTGTTGTGAATGAAAATGAAATTTGTTTAACTTGTATGCATGATCGTGGAAATATTTTACTTTTGCCACTATGTAAGCTACTGTTTGCTGGTGGGGTGAATATGGGGTGGTAAGGTGAGGAGTTTGTGGGTGTGGTGTAACACTCCCCCCCCCCCCCCCCCCCCCCCCCCACACACACCATTTTCTTAACTGAGTAACGTTTTGTTGGTTCAGGGGAAACAATCCGTGCTTTCATGTCTCTGCCGCAAATCGTCCGAAGCAAACTTACCTCCCTTGATCCATTATCTGAGAGAGAGAGAGAGAGATTGATTGATTGATTGATTGAATTTTATTTATAGAGGGTAATAGAGTAAGCAATAACATGCTTTTTTACATCCAGCCCTCTGGACAAAATACATAGAGAGAGAGAGAGAGAGAGAGAGAGAGAGAGAGAGAGACCCAAAGAGAGAGATAGACGGGGGATGGAGGAGGTGAGAACGCGCTGTGTTTGTGTGTGCGCGCGCGCGCGTGTGTGTGTGTGTGCGTGTGTGTGTGCATTGTTCTAATCACACTTTCCGGGGTGCATTGTTCTAGTCACACTTTCCGGGGTGCATTGTTCTAGTCATACTTTCCGGGTTGCATTGTTCTAGTAATACTTTCCGGGGTGCATTGTTCTAGTCATACTTTCCGGGGTGCATTGTTCTAGTCATATTTTCCGGGGTGCATTGTTCTAACCACACTTTCCGGGGTGCATTGTTCTAGTCATACTTTCCGGGGTGCATTGTTCTAATCATACTTTCCGGGGGTGCATTGTTCTAACCACACTTTCCGGGGTGCATTGTTCTAGTCACACTTTCCGGGGTGCATTGTTCTAGTCACACTTTCCGGGGTGCATTGTTCTAACCACACTTTCCGAGAAGCATTGTTCTAACCACACTTTCCGAGAAGCATTGTTCTAACCACACTTTCCGAGAAGCATTGTTCTAACCACACTTTCCGAGAAGCATTGTTCTAATCATACTTTCCGAGAAGCATTGTTCTAACCACACTTTCCGAGAAGCATTGTTCTAACCACACTTTCCGAGAAGCATTGTTCTAACCATACTTTCCGAGGTGCATTGTTCTAACCACACTTTCCGAGGTGCATTGTTCTAACCACACTTTCCGAGGTGCATTGTTCTAACCACACTTTCCGAGAAGCATTGTTCTAACCACACTTTCCGAGAAGCATTGTTCTAACCACACTTTCCGAGAAGCATTGTTCTAATCATACTTTCCGAGAAGCATTGTTCTAACCACACTTTCCGAGAAGCATTGTTCTAACCACACTTTCCGAGAAGCATTGTTCTAACCATACTTTCCGGGGTGCATTGTTCTAACCACACTTTCCGAGGTGCATTGTTCTAACCACATTTTCCGAGGTGCATTGTTCTAACCACATTTTCCGAGGTGCATTGTTCTAGTCACACTTTCCGGGGTGCATTGTTCTAACCACACTTTCCGGGGTGCATTGTTCTAGTCACACTTTCCGAGGTGCATTGTTCTAACCACACTTTCCGGGGTGAATTGTTCTAACCACACTTTCCGAGAAGCATTGTTCTAACCACACTTTCCGAGGTGCATTGTTCTAACCACACTTTCCGGGGTGCATTGTTCTAACCACACTTTCCGAGGTGCATTGTTCTAACCACACTTTCCGAGAAGCATTGTTCTAACCACACTTTCCGAGGTGCATTGTTCTAATTTCACTTTCCGAGAAGCATTGTTCTAACCACACTTTCCGAGAAGCATTGTTCTAACCACACTTTCCGAGAAGCATTGTTCTAACCACACTTTCCGAGAAGCATTGTTCTAACCACATTGCTAGCAATTTATCTCCAATGCTAGCTAAGCTGTTCCGTGTCAAATCAAATCTAAAATTGAATCTGATTTGATATACAGTGGAACCTCCCTTATAAGACCTTCACAAAAACATCCAAAATGCGGTCTTATTTGGGAGGGGTCTTGTAAGGGAGGTAATTATAATACTTACAAAGAAGGGCAATGTTTGGGAGAAGTAGGTCTTATGTGGGAGGGAGTCTTATAATGGGAGGTCTTATAAGGGAGGTTCCACTGTATGTAGCTAATCTCCAGAACTTTGCTCAAGAGGTTTGGGACGCTTTCGCATCAGAAATTGTACAACCCAGTGTGCTAACATTGTTCTAGTCAAACTGGTAGCGGTTTCTCTCCAGCTCGGCCACGAAGTCCCGGTGGCTGTGGTGCGCGGTGTCCCAGAACTCGGCGTGCTTGACCCTGGTCAGCCAGGCGTCCACCTTGGGCCACAGCTTGAACCTGAAGCCCACCCACTCCATCTGCACCAGCACCGTGCCCACGTACAGGTCAGCCACCGTCTGCCGGTGCCCTGCGCACACAGTAAAGGCCGGGTTCACATTAGACGCGTACGTTCCGTACGGAAAACCCCTAAATAAGTGGAAGAAAGAAGGATACAAGTTTATTCATATTATAGGGGAAATTTTGGACACGTGCACACAGCAAAGGCCGGTGTCATGAGAAATAAGTAGCTGCCATGACATAAGTACCCTTCGCATGCGAACTATAACCATACTAACCCTAACCCTATCCCTAACCACAGAAAGAACCAAGAAATAGAGCAGGAGGGTGTAAATCTACATCTTTGCCGAGAAATCGATGTACTTAGTTTCGTAAGATTCACAATGGCGGACGATAAAACACTATTCGATTGAGGAATGCCTACTTATTTCATGAGGTAGAATATTATCTTCACACCGGGTTCACATTAGACACGTACGTTCCGAACGGAAAACCCCTAAATAGGTGGAAGAAAGAAGGATAAAAGTTTACGCATATTATAGGGGAAATTTTGGACACGTGCGCAAATCTTTCCCCCTTCTTTGTTTCACTTATTTAGTATGGATTGCGCACGGGTTTCCGCATGGAATATCCGCTTATGTGTGTACACGGCCTCAAGGAAAGGAGAAAGCGTGGGTGAAAGTAGCCCATTCTCTCAATCCTGAAATGACACGTTTCAATGTTCTCTGAATCTTCCCAATCCTTGAAATGGTAACCCCCACTTTACAAAATTATTGCATGTAAGAACTTAAGAAGTATACCTATTCTCTGTGGGGGGTTTCTCCAAATGTGATCGTCTGCTTCAAAACTTGCAACAACAAAGTTCGGCTGGCTTTACTGACTTAGCAAACAGTAGGCCTACCGCATGTAAGTATACCTATTCTCTGTGTGGATTTTCTCCAAATTCGATCGTCTGCCTCAAAACGAAAGAGAAAGTAGAGAAAGCATGAGTGAAAGTAGACCATTCTCTCAATCCTGAAATGACACGCTTCAGTGCTCTCTGAATCTTCTCAATGCTTGAAATGGTGACCTCACATTACAAAAACACACAATAATTTCCAATGCATTGGTAAAGGAAAGAAAAAGCATGGATGAAAGTAAAACATTCTATCAATCCTGAAATGACACGTTGCAATGTTCTCAGGGTCTTCCCAATCCTTGAAATGGTGACCGCACTTGGAACAGCTGCATTGGAGAGAAATTGCTACCAGTTTGATGAGAACAGTGAAATTATGTTAAAACAATGCTGGGTAGAGACCGGTGCCAGTTTGATCAGAACAATGCTGGAGAGTTTGAAAGCGTGGGTAAAAGTAGAACATTCTATCAATCCTGAAATGACACGTTGCAATGTTCTCTGAATCTTCCCAATTCTTGAAATGGTGGCCCCACATTAAAAAACATGTTCCAATGTGGTAAAGGAAAGAGAAAGCATGTGTGAAAGTATCACATTCTCTCAATCCTGAAACGACACGTTTCGATGTTCTCTGGGTCTTCTCTATCCTGAAGTGGTGACCCCACATTAAAAAATATGTTCCAATGTGGTAAATGAACTAGAAAGCATGGGGGAAAGTAGCCCGTTCTCTCAGTCCTGAAAGGACACGTTCAATGTTCTCTGGAACTCCCCTATGCTTGAAATGGTGGCCCCACATTGAAAAAAAAATTCCAATGTGTTAAAGGAAAGAGAAAGCATGGGTGAACGTATCGCATTCTCTCAATCGTAAAATGACACGTTTCAATGTTCTCTGAATCCTCCCAATCCTTGAAATGGTGACCGCACTTGGAACAGCTGCATTGGAGAGAAATTGTTACCAGTTCGAAAAGAACAGTGCAATTATGTTAAAACAATGCTGGGCATGGGTAGAGACCGGTGCCAGTTTGATCAGAACAATGCTGGAGAATTTGAAAGCATGGGTGAAAGTAGAACATTCTATCAATCCTGAAAGGACACGTTGCAATGTTCTCTGAAACTTCCCAATTCTTGAAATGGTAATCCCCACTTTACAAAATTATTGTTCAAAATTGTTATAGGAAAGAGAAAGCATGGGTGAAAGTAGAACATTCTCTCAATCCTGAAATGACACGTTTCAATGTTCTCTGAATCTTCCCAATCCTTGAAATGGTAATCCCCACTTTACAAAATTATTGTTCAAAATTGTTATAGGAAAGAGAAAGCATGGGTGAAAGTAGAACATTCTATCAATCCTGAAATGACATGTTTCAATGTTCTCTGGGTCTTCCCAATCCTTGAAATGGTGACTACACTTGGAACAGCTGCACTGGAGAGAAATTGCTATAACCAGTTCGATAAGAACAGTGGAATTATGTTAAAACAATGCTGGATAGAGACCGGTGCCAGTTTGATCAGAACAATGCTGGAGAATTTGAAAGCATGGGTGAAAGTAGAACATTCTATCAATCCTGAAATGACATGTTTCAATGTTCTCTGGGTCTTCCCAATCCTTGAAATGGTGACCACAGTTGGAACAGCTGCACTGGAGAGAAATTTCTACCAGTTCGATAAGAACAGTGGAATTATGTTAAAACAATGCTGGATAGAGACCGGTGCCAGTTTGATCAGAACAATGCTAGAGAGTTTGAAAGCATGGATGAAAGCACATTCTCTCAGTCCTGAAAGGACACGTTGCAATGTTCTCTGAATCTTCCCAATTCTTGAAATGGTGGCCCCACATTAAAAAACATGTTCCAATGTGGTAAAGGAAAGAGAAAGCATGTGTGAAAGTATCACATTCTCTCAATCCTGAAACGACACGTTTCGATGTTCTCTGGGTCTTCTCTATCCTGAAGTGGTGACCCCACATTAAAAAATATGTTCCAATGTGGTAAATGAAATAGAAAGCATGGGGGAAAGTAGCCCGTTCTCTCAGTCCTGAAAGGACACGTTCAATGTTCTCTGGAACTCCCCTATGCTTGAAATGGTGGCCCCACATTGAAAAAAAAATTCCAATGTGTTAAAGGAAAGAGAAAGCATGGGTGAACGTATCGCATTCTCTCAATCGTAAAATGACACGTTTCAATGTTCTCTGAATCCTCCCAATCCTTGAAATGGTGACCGCACTTGGAACAGCTGCATTGGAGAGAAATTGTTACCAGTTCGAAAAGAACAGTGCAATTATGTTAAAACAATGCTGGGCATGGGTAGAGACCGGTGCCAGTTTGATCAGAACAATGCTGGAGAGTTTGAAAGCATGGGTGAAAGTAGAACATTCTATCAATCCTGAAATGACACGTTTCAATGTTCTCTGGGTCTTCCCAATCCTTGAAATGGTGACCACACTTGGAACAGCTGCACTGGAGAGAAATTGCTACCAGTTCGATAAGAACAGTGGAATTAGGCCTATGTTAAAACAATGCTGGATAGAGACCGGTGCTAGTTTGATCAGAACAATGCTAGAGAGTTTGAAAGCATAGATGAAAGCACATTCTCTCAGTCCTGAAAGGACACGTTGCAATGTTCTCTGAAACTTCCCAAATTCTTGAAATGGTGGCCCCACATTAAAAAACCAAATAATGTCCAATGTGGTAAAGGAAAAAGAAAGCATGGGTGACAGTAAAACATTCTCTCAGTCCTAAAATGATATGTTTCAATGTTCTCTGAATCGTCCCTATCCTGAAGTGGTGACCCCACAATAAAAAATATATATTGTCCAATGTGGTAAAGAAAGAGAAAGCGTAGGTGAAAGTATCACATTCTCTCAATTGTGAAATGACGCGTTTCAATGTTCTCTGGATCTTCCTAATACTGAAGTGGTGACCACACGTTAAAAATAATGTGTGTGTGTGTGTGTGTGTGTGTGTGTGTGTGTGTGTGTGTGTGTGTGTGTGTGTGTGTGTGTGTGTGCGTGCGTGCGTGTGCGTGCGTGCGTATACAGGATGGGTGGGGATAATATTATAGTACTAATTGCAAGTCTATCATTGTGTTTTAATCTGTCATCAACTCCGGCAAAAATGTTTGATTTTTATAATAAAAGTCTGTGGTTCTGGATGACAAGATGGCCTAATCTGAAGACTTTCTACCAGCTTTTTCCATCCTGATTTCAGGAGCATGCCTGAACTGCTGTCACCCATGAGAAAGGAAGGTCCACAAAACAGTACAGCAACAGCATCGTCGATGTTGTTGTCTCTGTCTCTATAAACACATTTCTAATAAATACAGATTAAGAGGTGCACGCGTGCACGCGACACACACACAATCACACACACACACACACACACACACACACACACACACACACACACACACACGCGCGCGCGCGCGCGCGCGCGCGCGCGCGCGCAGCCAATACACACACACACACAAATTGAAAGATGGAGGGTGGGGGGGGGTACATTTTTCAGAATCATTAAGTAGGCCCACCCTTGAACAGTTGGCCTACTTCATTAGCCCGGTGTTCTACTATTCAAAGTTGCAGATTGAACATTAACATGCAACCTTTATATTAATGGGCCCTGACAAATCTCTCTCTCTCTCTCTCTCTCTCTCTCTCTCTCTCTCTCTCTCTCTCTCTCTCTCGCATCTCTCGTGTGCGAGTGTTTGTGTGCGAGTGTTTTGTGTATGTTTGCGTGTTTGTGCGTATGTACGCGCTATGTGTGCGTGCGCGTGTGTGTGCGTGCGCGTGTGTATACGGGCGTGTGTTTATGCGTGCGTGTTCTACCAGCTTTTTCCATCCTGATTTCAGGAGCATGCCTGAACTGCTGTCACCCATGAGAAAGGAAGGTCCACAAAACAGCAACAGCATCGTCGATGTTGTGTGAAGTGTGAAGTATCGGATTTGGATTTTATATATATATATATATATATATTTCTGAATGCTTTGCGTTTATTACTATTGTTATTGTTGTTGTCTAAAATTAACTTTGTAAGCGCTCTGAGCTCTTTGGAGAAAGAGCGCAACAAATATCCATTATTATTATTATTATTATTATAATTATTATTATTATTATTATTATTATTATTATTGTCGTTATCTCATCATCAATCAGCAGAAGAAGAAGAAGCCTTATCAAATTCATCATCATCGTCGTCGTCGTCGTCGGTGCCGTCATTGTCGTTGTTGTTATCCTCCTTCTCCTCATCCTCTTCCTCACCATTTTGTTGCTATCGTCATTGTGGTACACTGTATCATAGTCACCGTCGTTGTTGTGCGTGTGTACGTCGTCTCGAAGTCGTTGTCATCATCATCATCGTCGTTATCATCATCAAGGGTATTTTGTCGTCGTTTTTGCCATCGTAGTCGTAATCGCCATCTCCGTATCGTTATTATCATCGTCGTTGTCGTCATTGTCGTTGCCATCATCTTCTTTATTGTCGTCATCATCGACGTCGACATCATCGTCGTTATCATTAGAAGCAGCAGTAGCATCGTCGTCATCAATGCCACACTAGTTCTTGCAGAGCTTCAATGAAGGTGATGACCTATGTTACGTATATAATGATTACTTAAATTTATAATCTTCAGGGGGAAAAGAAGAGAAAAAAAGAAGTAGAATGGTTGTTTTATATGTGCACTTCCTGCGTTCATTTTTTTTTTTCAATCTATTTTTTTAAGCGGAATTTTTTTTTTTTAAACAAATGATTGCATGTCTTGTACGATCCCACCCCCCACCCCCCTGTGGGGATACCGGGGGGTCTTTTGTATAAATAGTTCCCCCACCTTCTGGAAGTTCTGTGCTTGTAGCTTCATCTAATCTGTCACTCTCTTTTATTCTGCCTTATCCCTTTGCTTACTGTCATCCATCTACTATCTCTCTGCCTTACCGATCCATTCTCCTGCCTTTTGTCAAGAAACGCTTTCGAAAAGATTTCCTCCAGCCGAAGTCGGACTTGCTGGGTCGAACTATTTCTTAGTTAGGCGCATAACGGCAGCATGATGCATCTGCGCTCATAATTGACTGGAAACTGTCTAAGCGATCGAAGAAGTAGAAGAAGAAGTATGACGTCATTCGTGCATTACGTTACCTGTGAGATATGGGTTTGAAGATGCCAAGTAACGCTGCTCCAGAGTTTCCAGATGACGAATGACGTCACGCAGCGCGTGCTCTGTCATGGCCTCGTTGTGGTCGTGATTGGGAAGTGCGTATCTTTCTAGGAATTGTGGGTAAATGTAACCAAAACCCACGGCTCTGGGAGACAAGGAGTAAAAAACGAAAACAAGTTGTATTCTAATATTAAGCCTCCCTATCCATATCACGTTGTGTCAATGAAACAGGGTGGGTAGCCCTAATGATAGCGCTAGTTTGTTGTTGCCTAGCGCCTGTTTGTCGTTTCCGAGAATGACTGCCAGACAGCAGAGGGGGCAGATGCTATTCGTGGCGGGCTGGGCGAGAATTAGTTTATAGCGGAGATGCCTTGCCCAGGGTACATCCCCACTCTCTCGGCCAAAGGGATTTGAAGACGAAAGTTGGCGTTGAGGAAGGTCCGCAAAAGGCCAACCAATCCCTTTGGCTGCAGCACCGCACCAGAGCCGATGCAAGGGCCCCCTCGTTCGAGAGTCATAGTCTTCCACGAAAGACTAAGCTGTAGCATGATATTACAATACTGTAGAATAACACTTACCGTATAAGTACAGCTCTCATTTACTATTGGCCCTTTCTACAGGCTAATGTCACCCAGTGATAAAAGCCATCTGAGTAAAAGGCCTAGCGATAGTTTGTAGCGATAGCTTAACTCATTCGCATCGCCATGATTTTGAATTATTAAAAAACCCTCACAAATCGCTCCAGCCATACACACAAACAAAACATGCATAAACAAAAAGAAAAATGAAAGAAGATTACAAGTTTTTACTTCAGGTTTAAACAGAGAGAAGTGGTAGATCAGACATTGGAAGTTCAGTTTAACATCGCGTATCGGCTTTCGCCATGTACGACGGGCTGAACAAACAAACCAGGGTATAAACAAAAATTTATGTTCCTGAATCACTGTCTTAGCCAAAAGGCCGAGAATCGATCAGAATCGATGAGAACAGACATTTTTATATATAGACTTTATATAGAAAAACAACTCTCTACAGCAATGAGTTACCCCACTTCAAACAGTCATAGTAAGAACCAAAAGTGTGGTCTAAGGGAGCGAAGCAAGCTTAGAAGTGACCAAAATGGGGTGTGCACACAAGATTTACTTCCCTTGAAACATTCATCACATTGATTGGAAGCTTTATATATAAATTAATTCCGGCCATATATGGGTGGAACGACTTGAATGGGTTAATTAATGCGTCAAAAGTGCCGTGTTGGGGCTAGTTACCTACCTGTGCAGCTCGCTGTTGGCCCAGTTACACAGGGACTCGGTGAGGAACCGTGTGGACAGATTGTGGCCAAACCCGGCATGGTGCGTGTACGTCGAGGCCAGGTAGCTGAGAATGGCTGGCCTGAAACAAACAAATAAACATACTAACAGGGCATATGATCCTTTCGCATATATGTTAGGTGTTAGGTACTTTATAGTCACAGAGGCGAATTCAGGTTGCTCCCACATGGAGAGCGCGTCGCAGCCAGAGGCGTGCCACCCAATTTTTTTTAATAATTTTTGCATGCGATTTGTGTGTGACTGATGAGGGGTGGGGGATGGGGGTGGGGGGGTGGGGGGTGTTAAATGTTGACCAAATGACAACTTTTTCGTTGCCACTGGGCTTAACGTATGCTAAGCGCATGGGCACACGGGACCTCGGTTTATCGTCTCATCCCGGAAAGACTCCCCACGTTCAGACCGTAAGGCCTAGTGTAAAGTGAGAGGAAAAAATCCCCTGTACCCAGGTTCGAACTCGGGTTTACTTGACACGAAGCGAACGCGCTACCACTGTGCCACTCTACACCACGCCCAATCCATGGAATTGCCCATTTCGTGAGATGGGCAAAATGGTTTGCCCAGTTCGTGAAATAGCCAATTTAAAACTTGCAATTTATTGAGAAAAGCAATTTGAATGAAAAATATTTTTTGTTCATTAGCACAAATAGATCAAGAATTGGTTCAAACGAATTGAGAAATCTCATCTGTAGATGAGTTACAATTATTTGATTCAGACTTAATTTGGTCAAATGTTTGATTCAACATGTGGCTCAGGCATGCCCCAGTTTAGCATCTGGTGGAGATCGTGATGACGGCGACTACAACGGCGACAACCATGATGATGATGACGACGACGATTTCGATGATGATGATGATACGACGTCGTAAAATAACAATGATCATGATAATCATGGTGACATTGTTAATGCCACGCTATTCTTTCTATCGTTGATGTTTGTTGATC
>JAGGCT020001601.1:20000-27717 GCA_017654935.2 Phymorhynchus buccinoides
TCACAGAAAGACAGCAGACAAACTAACAAAATGAACCACATCGTATCAATTAAAAAAAGACTACTGAAATATTATTTTAAAAAGCAAACACCCATTTTTATATTTCTGCAGTCATTGTTTGATATAAGTTATTAGCTTTTGTAATAAATCCAATAATACATAAATGGACCATCTATAAAGATAGTCCGTTTTGACTCTAAACCATCGGAAAAATGGCTCTTCATCTTCCCCCCAAATCAAGACATAGCAACAAAACTACAAAACAAACTAGATACTTCATCCCAAGTCGTTTCTGCTTCAACAACGAAAACCTAAGAAGACCATCTCAATAATCTGAACCAGTTTACTTGGTCTTGGAAATGATAACATGTTGGGCCTAACTATTTCTTGGTTAAGGGAGACAGGTGCATAATGGGAGCACGGCGCTCATATAGCACCGTCTGAGCGATTGATGATGAAGAAGAAGATGCATCGTTTTATGTGAGGGGACGGTGGCTTAGTGTTGTTTCCTTTTAAGGCCTTTTTGAACGCCTTCTTTTAAAACTAGTACCATGATATAAACAAACATTTATGTTCCTGGATCACTGTCTTAGCCAAAAGGCCGAGAAGCGATCAGAATATAAGGTGCATAATGGCAACACGGCGCTCATATAGCATCGTCTGAGCGATTGACGTCAAGATACATCGTTTTATGTGAGGGGACGGTGGCTTAGTGTTGTTTCTTTTTAAGGCCTTTTTGAACGCCTTCTTTTAAAACTAGTACTTCATGAAGACCGTTCAAATGCAGAATGATGTGAGGGAAAGGCATGGATAATGTTGATCGAAAGTTATAGACGGAAATTCCCGAAAATTCTTGCGTAATGTTAAAAACACAACCAAGAGCACACCAGACAACATGGGTTTTTTTCTGCCTTAAATTTCAAGCAAATTTCTGTTCATTAAAATACAATAAAAGATTAGATTGAATTCTGATTGTTTAAAGCTATCTTCGCTCATAACAGCAATAATTTGATGACTGACAACAGCAACCAAATTATCTTCTCTTACAAGCAAAAATGCTGTCAAAATTTGTCACAGAATATTAAAAAAAATCAAGTGAAATAAAATTTTAAAAAATGGAGAGGTGTGACGCGAATGAGCATGAACATGGCCGACAACACGTGAAGTATGACGATTTAGAATATCACGCTATACCCCAGGTGAAGCCTGTCACGATAAATGCTCCACTAGTCTGGTCCACGGGATAGTTGAGATTACTCTTGCATTTGCTTTCGCCATACCAGCTCCCTGTCGATCATGTCACGAACCGGGAACAGGTAAGGAGAGAGCAACCACAAGGTTTGTCACTGCTTCACTGCCACCTCTCAGTGAACTAAATCCGACCATCATATATATAGTGCACACTTTGAGGAGTTCAATAACTTCATGGTGTTTATGTAAAACAGACATTCATGAAAGTTTTTAAAAAGTTATAAGCCAAATGGGTATTCCTCATACCGTTTTAGAAATTTCAAGCAACCAAACTACAATAGAGTATGTTTTCCCAAGACATAGTTCCATAAGAAGTATCTTAAACCATTAAATAAAAATAAACAGTCCATATAAATATTTCTTTTATACCTAAATAAACCGGAATTTACGTATTAAACCTATTTATAGACTACTTTCCAAAATCAACTGCATAAAAAATGTGGATTGTCTGCGAGTTTGTCCTTGGTTCGATTATTAACATCAAGATCACAGGGAGTAAAAAAATTTTTAAAACTAATAAATAGTTTTTAGAATTTAAAGCAGGTCATCAAACTAATACACATGCAACCAAAACAATATATAAATATTCGTTTGTTCGTTTTTTGGGTTAAAAAAAGAGAAGATAATTGGCAATGAAACAACTGAAAACTGAAACTTGCTACACTCTATACAATAAACAAACAAGACCACAAGTAGGAAAAATGTCCCGACCTTGTTTGTTTATTGTCTGAAAGCAACAAATTTCTCCTTTGCAAAAATAAAAAGTAAACTTCATAATAATTCTTAAAAAACTAAGTTGCCGTGATTCAATAGCGTAGCTTTGCTTAATAACTGTGAAAGTAGGCAAAAGCAAACCAAAGTTTATTGAGTAGAGTGTAAAATACCTGTGCGAAATATTCCTCTCTCAATGGCTAGAGACGTTAGTAAAGGCATAAAGGCATTCAAAAGCATTTTTAATTGCACTAAGAAATGTATTCTGAACTTAAAAAACGAAGTCTTGACGTGTGTGTGTGTGTGACAAACTTAATTGGTTTATGTGAATAACATGTGCTTTTATGCATGTATTTTATGTCTTAGTTTATTATATAATGTCCCGCCAGTTTTACATTTAAGGGCACGCTGAAAAAAGATTTTCTTCATTGAAGACAATAGATACATTTGATTGATTGATTGATTGATTTGAGGGGGAAAAGATTAGCAATGGGTAGGAATTTTCATTCTTGGAGCATACAATTAATGCCAAATGGAGTGAACTTCCAAAATAACAATTTCACAAAGTTATAAATGTAACTGACACACTTAATTTTGGATTGCATTGCAAATCAAAACAAGAAATTATGTGATCGACGACCTCTTTTCGGAAGGATGTATTTATGACATATCGAAGCAATAAGCAGAAAGAAAGCAGGATCGAACATAAAACCTTCCCAGATGAGTTATCATTGTCACAAACTTTGTGTTGTCAGTACACACTATCCACGCTTTTGATTTTTTTAAATTATGAACAGCAGTTTGGTTTTTGTGATATTCATATCTGTATATTTATATAGATTTAATGCTGCACGCGCTGGTTGTTTCGGGAAAGTTCTGTACAAGAGTTGAGTGAATGAGTGCATGAATAGAGGTATGCATGCGTTCTATCCAATCATGGGGTGTCTAATCATGGGGTGTCTAAGGCTTAAGAAACTGTATGTCTGTAGGTGAATGGCTTCAGCCAGTGTGCAGTTCATTCTATACAAACTGTAGTCCCTGTGTAGGAAAGGGTGTGATAGATCAAATAGAATTCACTCACTCTCTTCATTCCGAGGTAGTTGTTAGCTGCTAGCCAGCTTGTGACGTGCTAGTAGAGAAGGTTGATTTTTAAACTGTCATTTTCTTTCGACCGGTTTGGTCATGGTCAGCTGATGCATCGATGCATTGTGAATAGCGTTTCTGGACCTAAGGTATGTAAATATGTAAAATCATTTTGCTAAACACTTGGGAAGTAATTTTGTAACTGTTTAACATGTCAATTTTTGCTCATTAAAGTGTGCACTTAATGCAAAAATATAATGTGGGTAGGGTATAGCTTTGCATGTGAAAATGTATGAGTAGCAGGAGACATGTCAGTCGAATTATAAAACTTTTAGACTCATCATAAAATCAGAATATAGTCAGAAAAATATGGTAGATCATTTTCAGTTGATACGTCCCCCTGTGGGGATACCGAGGGATCTTTTGTTATAAGTAGTTCCCCAACCTTCTGGAAGTTCTGCACTTGCAACTTCCTCTAATCTGTCACTCTCTTTGTTTCTGCCTTTTCCCTTTGCTTACTATCATCTACTATATTTCTGCTTTACCGATCCATTCTCCTTTTCTTTTTTCAAGAAACATTTTCAAAAGGATTTCCTCCAGCCGAAATAGGACTTGCTGGGCCTAACCATTTCTTAGGCGCATAAGGGCAGCATGACGCATAGTTGTTAGCTGCTAGCCAGCTTGTGACGTGCTAGTAGAGAAGGTTGATTTTTAAACTGTCATTTTCTTTCGACCGGTTTGGTCATGGTCAGCTGATGCATCGATGCATTGTGAATAGCGTTTCTGGACCAAAGGTATGTAAATATGTAAAATTATTTTGCTAAACACTTGGGAAGTAATTTTGTGACTGTTTAACATGTCAATTTTTGCTCATTAAAGTGTGCACTTAATACAAAAATATAATGTGGGTAGGGTATAGCTTTGTATGTGAAAATGTATGAGAGTAGCAGGACACATGTCGGTCGAATTATAAAACTTAGACTCATCATTAAATCAGAATAGTCAGAAAAATATGGTAGATAACTTTCAGTTGATATGTCCCCCCTGTGGGGATACCGGTGGGTCTTTTGTTATAAGTAGTTCCCCCACCTTCTGGAAGTTCTGCACTTGCAACTTCCTCTAATCTGTCATTCTCTTTGATTCTGCCTTTTCCCTTTGCTTACTATCATCTACTATATTTCTGCTTTACCAATCCATTCTCCTGTCTTTTTTCAAGAAACATTTTCAAAATGATTTCCTCCAGCCAAAATAGGACTTGCTGGGCCTAACCATTTCTTAGGCGCATAAGGGCAGCATAATGCATCTGCGCTCATAATTGACAGGAAACTGTCTGAGCGATCGAAGAAGAAGAAGTTGATATGTTCCATTCAGTAACTACTGGAGCTTGCTACCAAACCCAGTGACTTCCTTGCAGGGTTTTAACAATAAGTAATAATTAAACAGGGGGAAGATCTAACCTAACAATAAAATTAAAAAAGCAAAATTCACCTTTTCTTCTTTTTGGAGGTTATATTGATTTCTTGCACTAAAATGATTATATCATATGCAAAATCATTTTGCTTAGCACTTTGGTACTAACTGTTTTTAACATGTCCATTTCTGCTTACTAAATGGTATATTTAATACAAAAATATAATGTGGGTAGGGTATACCTCTGTATGTGAAAACGCATGAGCCTAGCATGACACATGTTGGTTGAAGTAGTGTGTGACAGGAGTAAAATTCAGACTCATCTTTAAATCATCATTGTGTCGGCATAGTAGAGGGCATATGGTGTCAAAACAATGCAAGGTCAGTTTTAGGGTTTAAGAGAATAATAGCAATTAAACTAAAGGGTGAAATGTTTCATGTCACGCTGAATCATCATGCGTTCAGTTCAGTCTGCTTCAGGGAGTAGGTTTGTTTTGTACTCCACTTTTGTTTGTGTACTGCTGTGTGCGCCATGAGCATGCATGAGCAGCAATGAATTGGTTACATTTATCATGTAAGGCCTAAGCTTAGATTTTATCTGTACGGTGTTTCTTTGTAGTTCTGCCGTTTAGCTTATAAGCTAATCCAGGGGAGAGAATCCAATAAAAATTATAAAGGAATGACACTTTGTGGTAAGTTAGCATAAAGAGAATAATAAGCATTTAATTTTTATGTTAAAGTTTTCAAACAATTATTAGGGAGTAAGAACAGGCTTTTGTGAAATGTTTACAAAATATGTATGAAGAGGACTAAGCTGTTAAAATATTTCTGTAGGTTTAGTTCTTTTGGGTTGGGTCAGCCAAGAGGAAAATAAAACTGAAAACTCATTTGAGGTGTTTTAGAACAAACATAATAGTTGATACCTTATACACATCTGCATTGTTAAGAATGTGGGACTTTCCTGGTATTGACTGCCTCCGGGCATTGCCTCCAGGATCGTTCCCACCATCTTTATATCTGCTAATGTCCCATGTGTCTGTTCCAGTCTGGAGGACGTTAAGCTGAATTTTATCAATAGTTTCTCCTTACTTACTGGAATCTGATTTAACAAATATCCATGAAGTACAGATGCTCTGTGTGCCCATGTTGTGTTTTCATGTATTCATGGTATCAATTTGTTTGGGTTCACTTTGCCTATGTTAAGTCAAACGGAATATCAGAAAAAGTAATTTGTTCAATTATATATGCAACATAAAATTTAGGAAACCACACACAGTATCATGCTTAAAAAGTTGTTTTTAATATTAAAACTGGACTTTTCACTTTTGATTTACAGTAAAAATCCCTTTAGTCAAAATTGAAGGGACTGAAATTTTATTTTGAGATAGTCAATATTCTTAGTTAAGGACACTTTTCATTGGGTGCAACTACACAAAATGAAAAAACGTGAAACGAGTCTATGGGTAATGTCCCCCTGCAGCTGAAGAAAAATTGATTTATGAAGGTATTTTAGTTCGCTTTTTCCATAATTTATACAAATGCTTATCTTAAAAGTGTTTCAAAAATACAGTAGACACACAAAGATCTCATTTGACAAGTTTTAAAAACAGGAAATTCCTTTTCTGGTAAAATTCAAAAACAGGAAATCCTTGTATACAAGGAAAAGTTGCACCCACGCTTTTCACCACAGATTATTTTTGAGTTATTCAGCGTTTTTGAGCTATCAGTTCAGCACTGTATATTCAATCTGCTTCCAGTACAATTTCTGCATATTTATGCACCATTATCTTGGTTGCTTGGGGTGCATGGTTATGCACATGAGATTTTGTTTGATTTGTTGAAGCCAGAAATGCATTTATAATGTAATCTTATTTCAAATTCTCAGAAAGAAATTAATTTTGTCAAAATTAATAAATTACATTTTAAATTATGCATATTGAACACATTCAAAAAAATTAAATTGCTTTTTATACCAATCTAATAAGTAATGTTTAAATGAGTAATATTTATGTAATAAATAAAATACACTACTCTCTCCGGTACACCATTTCTGAAAATCATCTCTCTCTCTCTCTCTCTCTCTCTCTCTCTCTCTCTCTCTCTCTCTCTCTTTCTCTCTGTCTCTGTGTGTGTGTGTGTGTGTGTGTGTGTGTGTGTGTGTGTGTGTGTGTGTGTGTGTGTGTGTGTGTGTGTGTGTGTGTGTGTGTGTGTGTATGTATGCGCTCATGTTTAAGAGTGTGTCATCTAAATGCACAGGACTTTGTGTTTTTTGTGTTTGCATCCGTAAGCGTTAACATGCATGCATATGTATGAGTGTGAACGTACATGTCCGTGCCCGCTCCATAACACAATCTCAGCACATGACTTGAATGATCTGCAATGTTTCTGATGCTGTCAACAATGCAAAACTGAAAATAAAAATAATTGGAAATGTTGAATGGTGCGTTGCTTGTGTCTGTACTGTTTACATCTTAAAACAGTGCAAAAAAACATACTTCAATAGGTTAATAAAATAAAAGGGGGGGGGGGGGGGGGGGGGGGGGGGGGGGGGGGGTGCACATAAATTCAAACTTAAAATGGTGGATTTGTCTCAGAAGAAGAATAAACATTGATCAGACTGCCAGTTTTTTTCTGTGCATTAATCAACTAAATCAAATACAGTAAAATGTCTATGTTCCACATTCGCACGCGTTCCCGTGTTTGTGCATGCATAGGCTCGCACAAATGTGTATGTGCATGCGAGCACAAGTTGACCAGAACTGCAAGCAACATCATCGGGCATCCAGTGACTGAACTGCAAGCCCACCACGACAGGAAGGCGGTCAGGCGGACTCGGACCATCCCCGCCGACCCATCCCACCCACTGCACAGTATGCTGACGGCCCAGAGTCCACTCGGACCATCCCCGCCAACCCATCCCACCCACTGCACAGTGTGCTGACAGCCCAGAGACCACTCGCAGGGGTGCTAGCAACCTACTGCCTACAAATCTGAAATCAAATCTTGAGTTTGAGCTAAATCTGAAAATCTAAACTGAACCAGGAGCGTGTGTGTGTGTGTGAATGGGGGGGCATGATTTAAAACAGTGTGTTGTTTTATGGCAGCATGTCTCATCTCTCTCTCGCGCGCGCGCGAGCTCGCGAAATCAGACAGACATAAAGTGTTTTTGATGACGAAGATAAAGGAAGAGAGGAGAGTGTCAGTACATAAACAAAATCAGATCAAAACATACAATATAAACACAAATTGTCATCAATCCACT
>JAGGCT020001602.1:0-12500 GCA_017654935.2 Phymorhynchus buccinoides
TGTGAACGTTCAAGCTGAGCTAGAAGACTTTCTACAAGAGAATGGTTGTTCTCTTTGCACCAGATTGAAAGTCCACAATAAAAGCAAATATATATATACAGAGAGAGAGAGAGAGAGAGAGAGAGAGAGAGAGAGAGAGAGAGAGAGAGAGAGAGAGAGAGAGAGAGAGAGAGAGAGAGAGAGAGAGAGAGAGAGAGAGAGAGAGAGAGAGAGAAAACGAACGAACGAACGAAACTTTTTTTATTGAGGGAAAAAGAGTAAGCACACAATCTTGCCCTAAAAAAAAAAAGAGCAAGAAAATCAATATATTCGACACAAAAATAATGAAGCATGCAAAGAGAGAGAGAGAGAGAGAGAGAGAGAGAGAGAGAGAGGGGGGGGGGGGCACACGTGTTATTAATGTTTGTGAACAGACAGACACACAGCAGTAACGTTCTCTGTCAAGCAGATGGGGGAAAAAACTAGGAAATTTTTTTATGCACACTCACATGCATGCTCAAACATTTGCTCATATATCTCTCTCACTCTCCCTCCTCTCTCTCTCCCTCTCTCTCCATCTCTCTCACTCTTTCCCCCCCTCTCCCTCTCTAACTCCCTCTCCCTCCCTCCCTCTCTCTCCCCCTCTCTCTCTCTCTCCTCCTCTCTCTCTCTCTCTCTCTCTCTCTCTCTCTCTCTCTCTCTCCATCTCATAGGCCTACACACACATACGCGCGTGCGCGCTCTAAAGCCGGCGACAGACTATGTGACTATGAGACAGAGAGAGAGAGAGAGAGAGAGAGAGAGAGAGAGAGAGAGAGAGAGAGAGAGAGAGAGAGAGAGAGAGAGAGAGAGAGAATACTAGTACTAAATCTAATCAATGTAATCGATGATGTCACACTGGTACTAATTAGAAAATGATCAATACAAAATTGTGTTGGAAAAGTTCGTTACTCTTGGCGGTGGGTTGAAACGATTTAGCAATCAACAATGTGCGCGAGCTCGCGAGTGCACGTGTTTTCACTTTACTGAAGGCATTGTCTTGTTCTTGACCGACTCATTGCTATATATTTATATAGATGCAGGTATTTATTAGCTATAATAATAATACAGCCTAACCCCGGTGCCTGAGCGAGCTCTATGCGCTTTACAATCTCCAAGTTACGCACGCAGTGGGCTGCTCCAACCAGGTTGAGCCAATGGAAAAAAAAGCACAGCATTTCGTTCGGTTTTACGTGTGAATAACAACTATTTATTGTAGATGTGGGGTTTTTCTTTTATTTTTGACTAGCAGCTTCGCCCCGCTCGCTACGCTTTGCGGCAGTTTTTACCTGGAGGAGATTTGCACAGGAGGTTCAAAATCCCCCCCCCCCCCCCCCCCCCCCCCCCCCCCCCCCCCTTATGGTACTTTCATTGGGCCATGCTGATGAAGAAATAGGGAGAGAGAGAGAGAGAGAGAGAGAGAGAGAGAGAGAGAGAGAGAGAGAGAGAGAGAGAGAGAGAGAGAGTGTATTAGTAGTAAACCTACTATTTACGCATTGGACTGTAGAGGGGAAGTATTGGTTTTTTATTTTGTTCTTTTTTTGTTGTGCTCCTTTTGTTCGGTCGGTCGAAAAATGGCGGAGTTATAAGGCCCGTGTTGTGTTTCAGAGAGAGAGAGAGAGAGAGAGAGAGAGAGAGAGAGAGAGAGAGAGAGAGAGAGAGAGAGAGAGAGAGAGAGAGAGAGAGAGAGAGACATGGCATGACACTATCCTACCCACCAAAGATGTACCATTGGCCATAGTCCAAGCAGTTGGAAATCGTGCAGGCATGAATATATTTGGCAGTGGTTTGACAATTTTGCACAATATGTGGAAAAACTACCAGATTCGTGTAGCAGGGTTGACTTGGTCTGTGACTGGTATAACAAGTGCACAATCAAATCAGCAGCATGGGCCAAGAGAACTGAAGGAAAGCAAGCTATGAAACGTTGACTTCATTCGCAAGATCAAGCAATTGGTCAATGGGACAGATTCATCTCTCTTGGCGAAAACAAAGCCAGTCTGCAGACTTCCATGGTACAGAACTCTCAAGTAAGTTTCATAATGAGCAAGGAAAATATCTAGTCTTTTCTGTTGGGTTCACATATCCTGCAAAAGTTTGGAAGTCAAGAGAGAAAGGTGTCTCAAAACTGACCTCTGCTGAACGTGAAAAGGCTGATACAAATATGCTTCTTGCAAGAGATGCAAGTGAGTATGGATGCTCCCAGACAGTTGTCATCAGCTGTGACATGGATGTCCTTGTACATCTTCTTGCGCATTAGCCACAACCCAATCTCTTCTTGAGGATGCACACAGGGGCCCCCTCAGAAAAACAGCATTACAAACCAGTTCATCTCATCAATATTACTGACACACAGATGACATTCCATGCCATCACAGGATCAGACATCAAGAGTCAGTTTACAACATAGGTAAACGATCTGCCTGAAGTGTCTTTGTCAACAATCACCAGGTTTTTCCCCCAGACATGGGCAGTAAATATGTTGCTGATGATTCGGTTCTGGCTGACACAGTGTCATTTGTCTGCAAACTCTACCACACAAGTACACATAAATAGTCAATTCAGCAAGGTCGATGTGATCTTTTTTACAGCTTCAAAAATGTGGAGAATCTGCCATCTAAGCATGAAGCACTGAAATTGCATAGCAAACGATATTATTATCAGGCATTTACCTGGAAGACAGTCCTTGCACTTCATTCGCGCCTGCTTGCAGCTTTGGACAATGGGTGGTAACCCTTGATGAAGGAGAATGGTTGTGAAGTATTTGAACCCCAGCAATTGACAGATGAACGTACGACATATACTTGTGCATCCTGTGTAACACGATGGTGTTCATGTGCTGGCCTTGAGTTTCGTTGCACACAAGCTTGCCAGTACAAGAACAATTGCAGAAAAACAATAACTGTTGGATTATAAAACGAGTCAAGTGTAAGAGCCGCCGAGAGACATACTGAGGTTCTATTTGTGTCAAGAAATGACCGTTATTAATTTGAAAACACAGTTATAATAGCTGTCAAGTAACTGTTGAAGTAAAGTATTTTATACAGTGATTTACAAAATATTGAGAAGCTTGATCTTGCTTTAATAAGTTATAATAGCTGTCAAGTAACTGTTGAAGTAAAGTATTTTATACAGTGAATTACAAAATATTGAGAAGTTTGATCTTGCTTTAAAACTTCTGCATAGATAACGTTAAATCTTTCAGATGCAAAATCAACGTTTCTGTGTTTGATGCATTTTGTTTATATTTTTGTTTGGACACAATAAGAATGATTTTTTTTTTATATCACCAAACTATTATATTTTGGTAATTTTGATATATTTGTTTTTCATAACAAGTACACATTTGTGGATTTAAAATGCTGATACAGTGACCTCCCATTGGTAATCTTATATTTGTACTTATAAATAATTAAGTGAATGTTTTCTGTTTTGCTATGGATTATTTTATGTTAAGACATGTTAACGTTTTTGGCACCAAGTGTTGATGTGGAAACAGACTGCAACGTCACTGGAACATACAACAAACAAACAACTACATGACAAGTGTAAAGTGACGTTATTTTATTCACAAGAGACAAAACAAAACTACTGGATAGTTCGGCGAATGCGCCTTTATCAACACAGACAAACAAGAAAACAGCAAACAGCAAATATAGCAAAAGGAGCAAAAAGCAGGCAACAAAAGGAGCAAAAAACCAACAAGATCAAAAAACAATACTTCCCCTCTACAGTCCAATGCGTGAATTATCCAACAAACAATACTTCCCCTCTACAGTCCAATGCGTGAATTAAAACAATACTTCCCCTCTACAGTCCTTTCCCCTTTACGCATGTCACAGGTTCGTTTCCCAGTTGTTGGTTTGTTGTTATTCTTCGTTTGTAATGCAAAGCGAGTGAGCCATGAAGGCTTTGCCTTTCTTGTTTTTAATACTGTGAACAAGTTTATTACAAGAAAATGTGTAAACTGATTTCGATTAAATTCTTACGGGAGACGAGTCATGGGAAACACTAGTTTGCATTAAGTAAGGTTTTTAAAAAAAAATTGACTTTTCAGTCGGTTCAAGTAGGCCAATAATAATGAGGGCAGAAGTTGCAGTCTCTCCGGTCAGTGTACAAACTGAAAATTCCTCTCTTCGCACGGATTGCATGGAAATCAGATTGAGTCAGATGGAATTCCTACCTTGGGATAATGTCGACAACATCATCAGCGCGAAGGCGGAAATGTTTGCCCGGAAAACCCGTGACGTCATGTCTGGGATCTTGTTTCTGATTGGCGGATCAGCCAATGTCATCAACATGGCGGTGTTTTACAAACAAGGTCTTATGGACCGCGTCAATCTCTGTCTGTTTTCGTTAGCTCTCACCGATTTCCTGTACCTAGCGGCTAACGTGGTTTTCCACGGAGAGAACCTGTACCTTATTTTCGTTTCTGTGGAGATTTTCTCTCCGACTTATAAGCTGTTGACTAACCATAATTTCATCACATTTATGGGTCTCTGTTACGTGTCTCAAGTGTTGTCGGCCATCATAGCGTGCGAACGATGTTTTTGCGTGTTCAGTCCTCTGAAATATCAGAACTTACTTCGCACCAGAACCATGGGGTGCCTCATTATTGCTGTGTATGCATTAATCCTCACTGTGTTTTTTATCATGGCGTTCAAATTCAGAGTAGGTTGTGTGTTCGATCTGGACTCGGGCACAGTGTTACATGCGATGGTTGAAGGTTCCTTTTACACCAAGCACAAATATGCCATCGACGTTCTGTACAGCGTGTTGTATGGAGCGGGCTTTCCCGGAGGCACGATTGTGGTGGTCTTCGCAGCCACCTTACTCACCTCCATCAAACTACGTCACATCATGTCATGGAGGTCAGAGACTACGTCATCATCGATTTCGTCCCGGGAGGTGGGTTTGACCAAAATGTTGATCGGAAGTTCAGGGTTTTTCATGATTTGTATTTCTCCGAGTTGCGTGCTTCCTCTGATGTCCCTGTTTCTGGCCGAGATGAGGGTCGGGGGTCGGCATCATAATTTTTACCACGCGGTTCTGTGGGTCATGGTTGTGCTGACGTACGCCAACTCCACTTTCAACTTCGTCATTTACTACGTGATGGGATCGAGGTTCAGAGAGACGTTTTGGACTTTGTTCCGGAGAAAAAGAAATGGACGGGAACTTGAAAACTGAAAGAAAGGTTACTTGAAACTTGAAGCCATTGAAACAACAACACTGTATAAAAGCCGGAACATTTTCCGTTTATTCTAAAACCATTGACTTGCTTAAAAAAAAGATGGCCAACTTACCACAAAAGGTTACTTGAATCATATGATTTGATTCCTTTGAATTGAACATTTTGAACAAGGCCAAAATCTTTCAAGCGATGCATGCGGAAAACATCGGCTCTCTATAAAGTAGTTTTGTTCAGCTAATGAAGAGATTGTGCTTACTTTTCGTTCAAGACATTATACATAAGAAAACAAAAGTGTGGCCAAGTGGCAAACATGACCGTCACCTCGTTTTGCCACACACTGGCGATATCTCCCGGTTTTACTTTTACTCTAGGTACTACATCCCGGGCCCCCTCCCTCACGTGAGTGGTTAGTTTCCTACTGCGCTTTTGTATGATTGTGCGTACGTAGGCCTATGTGCGTGCGTGTGTCAAGTCAAAATTTTATTTCCAGATGGAACATTGAATAAGCAGATAATATACTTGCTTTCTTCATCAAGCCAATGTGTGTGCATGTATGTGCGTGTGTGTCTCTATCTCTCTCCATGTAAATGCGCGATTATACAGTACAATATATTATTAGCACCTCATAGTTCTGTGGTGTTTTTCTTCGCACTAACCAGACTGTTGCTGGACCACGGGGCTCGGCCTGACCACCAGTACTTCATGGGCTACGAGATCAACCTGGTCCCCTTGGAGCACCTGGACTGCCTCTCCATGCTACTGGACTACGGGGCTGACCCCAACGTCTGCAACAGGTGACTGTCTGACTCTGGGATGTCAGGGTGTGCTAGTGTACCGCTAAAGGCTGCGCTTAACATTATCCAACTTCAGGTGTACGGCCATTCAACCGTGACCACGTCTGAAAGCATGAATCTGATTACATGCTATTGTCTACATGAATCGGGCGAAATCTTTCTAGTTTCGAGTTCACCATACTAACGCTGGTATAGCCATGTAACAAGATCGGCCAAAACGATACTCCAGGGAACTGTTGAGAGAGGGAGACGGAGGGGCAGACAAAAGAAACGATGTTCTGACAACATCACAGAATTGGCAGCAAAATCATTCGCAGAAACCCAGACACTGGCTCACGACCAACAGATCGAGCTGGAGGAAGTCGGTGAAGACTTCACTGTCCGAAGACTTCACTTCACTTCACTGTCCGATGACTCCTCACGGAGTTAAGGGAGAAGGAAGGAAGATACTTGAAGACCCCCATACATTAAATCTAATGAAATATCTGTATTCATGTGTCAGGTAATTTAGAAAGAAAATACACCATTGCTGCCCTTTTTGTTGTCCTATAAAACGAGACTATAGTTGCTCTTTACATTGTTTTATAACAAAACTGAGATGTTGTACCCTTAAAATTATCTTGACAAAATTGAAGTATTGCAGGGGCGGATCTGAGGGGGTTTCCTGGGTTTCCGGAACCCCTCTCTACCCCAAAATGTACCTTATACGAGGGTGAAAAAAAAGAAAATAGCTCAATTTTGTTTAATTTAATAATCACTAAATTCCCAAAAGAGCATCCCCCCTTAATCCGGAGCCTATGTACAGCACCCTGGACCCCCTCCCCCCCACGGATCCCCCCCTTGCGAATCATATGGTCCGCCCCTGTATTGTGGCCCTTTAACTTTTTCACGCCTATTCGAATGCCGGTGGCTGGTAAAAATCTTGCAACTTGGTTTAAATAAATTTTTATTACGTTCAACAGGACATATACATAAATACATTAACGAACGAATGAGCAACAACAAGCTTCGAGCTTATAGCGTGCTCACTATCAACATGAATATTACATATTATGATGACTGTTGAAAAAATATAAGATATATTAGACGTCATTTTAAGAAAAAAGAAAACAAACAACTAATTAGAAATTAATCAAAAGTAAACAAATCTGATTTGACAAAATTATTTAGCAATACATTTCCAGAACAATTTCCCAGCTCAAGTCAAAGGATTGAAAATCAAACCACAAATTATTTTAAACATTAGCAAATTTGATAACAATGGAGAAGAAAACAACAACAACAACAAAAACAATCAACAACAATGCCTATGAACAAACAAACGAAGAAACAAATAGTAAAATCTAAAAAAAGAGAGAAAAAAAGAGAAAGTATGGGGGAGTACAATTCAAAAATGTTCTAATTATACAGCTCACTATTTATCCATAATGTCTGAACACATTGAGAATGTGAAGAAGAAGGAGGGTCGGCTGAAGGACTATTTTATAAATGGATTTATGGTACACAACTACAGCTGATATAAATTACATAATATATAATATAAATATATAATAAATAGTAGTAATCAGCATCTTTTGACCAACAGCGTTGTAATCACAGAGGCCTTTGTGAAGATGTAAACCTCTTTGACTCCTGTATAAATTTGTGAACAGTTTGAAGTATGGAGATATTTGTTTCTTTAGGCAAGTCTGATTTCCATTCAGAAGAATTCTCAGGTGAATTTGATCAGGAGGTAGGGTTAAGACTGTATTTTGCCTGGCAGCACGAAACAAATGGCAGGACAGTAAGTAATGTTCAGCCGTTTCACTTGCAGCACCACATGCACAAAGAGGATTATCTGTGATATGGCGTTTGCATAAATCATCGTTTAGGTCGCTGATTCCTAACCGAAGTCGACAATGCAATATTTGTTCATTTCTTTCTCCAAAGTAAAAAATAATCAGGGACAACAGGATCATTAGCTCGTAGAAAATGTTTAAACTGGCTTAAAGAAGTACCTCTTTTCACAGATTCTGGTAAATTATTCCACAAGACTGTAGTAGAGGGAATGAAAGAGTTTCGATACAGTTCGCTATTGAACTTAGGAACAGAGCGATCTAATGGTCTTCTCCTACTGTATGGATTTTGCGCTGCAACAAGTTCAGGAACAAGTTCGGTTAAGTATAAGGGACACAGGCCGTTAATCATTTTGAAATAATATATTAATTTGTGCCTGTCTATTCTTTCTTTAAGGGTCCTGATTCTAAGTATAATTTATTATGACTAGTTCCCCTAACAGCTCCAATTATTATTCTGATTGCTTCTAAATGCAAACGTTCCAGAGAGCTTGATTGTGTAATAGTAGTTATCCCATATAATATCAGCATTGTCAAAGTGGGGTAAGATGAAGGATTTGTACATTGTTTCTAAAGCTTTACAATTTAGTTTATACTTGAAGGACTTTAAACATGAAATCAACATAGTTGCTTTACCAATAATAGCTTTAATGTTTTCATCCCATTTGCAGTTGGTTTGAAGTATTACACCTAGATGTGTGTGTGTGTTTCTGTACTTTCTAAGAGTGTTATCCCAAGGTTAAGGGGTAAAAACAAGTTTTGTCTATTTCCTCGGTGAAAATTCAAAAGATCTGTTTTTTCTTCATTGAATTTTACTTTCCATTTTATGGCCCATGAGTTTATTTTTTCTAAGTCTGAGTTGATTATTTGGGCTCGAAATGTGGGGTCGTTTAGGTCTAAAGACATGCTTCTGTCATCAGCAAATAATTTCATGTTAGATGGAATGTCATTAACAATGTCATTGATGTTAATAAGGAACAAGAGGGGACCTAAGACAGATCCTTGAGGTACACCTGCTGGGATTCTCTTAAAATCAGATATGGCTCCTTTTATAATAACAGCTTGCAAACGATCAGTTAGGTAATCTTCGAACCAGTTTAATAAATTTCCCCTTATGCGCATTAGCATTTAACTTATGAACAAGCCCTTTATGGCACACACGGTCGAACGCTTTTGAAATATCAAAGTAGACAGCTTGAGTGATAATTCCTTGGTCAAGAGAATAGCACAAATCATTGTAAATTGTCAGCAGTTGATTCATTGTTGAGTCACCAGGAATGAACCCTGACTGAATTAGAAATGATATTAGATTTTAGAAACGTGTAAACACATTTATGAATACATCGTTCAAGTACCTTTCCCACACAACTAAGTAAAGAGATTGGACGGTAGTTGCTACATTTATCTTTTGAAGCCTTCTTATGAAGAGGATTTACATGCGCTTTTTCCACATTTTAGGAAAGTTTGCTTCTTGCAAGCTTCTATTGAATAGATCAGTCAAAGGAGTCAAGACAACTGGCAAAGCTGCAATGAGTAATCTATTATGAACATGATCTGGCCCTACTGCCTTGTTTTTATTTAAATTAAGAACAACATTTTTTACATCGACAGAGGTGAGTATAATATTTGTTAGCTCAATGCTTAAGGAAGGAATATCAGGTGTATCACCATTGTCATTTTGAACTTGTTGCCTACTCGAATGCCAGTAACTACAGCTCTCTCTCTCTCTCTCTCTCTCTCTCTCTCTCTCTCTCTCTCTCTCTCTCTCTCTCTCTCTCTCTCTCTCTCTCTCTCTCTCTCTCTCTCTCTCACACTCTCTCTCACACTCACCACCCCACACACACACACACACACACACACACACACACACACACACACACACATATACACACACACACGCAGAGAGAGATGCTAGTAGTAGACTACTAGCCGAGGTACAACCCTAGCTGAATAAACATAAACAAAACTATTTTCCCTGTGTGTTTAGGTTATGTTATTTCAAGTACAACTGTGGTGTGATAGTACTCAAAATATCTTTGAAAATGATATTGATCTATAGCAATATGCGCTCACTAATGCAGTAAGTGTCGTAAAACAAATGACAAAAATGACAAAATCAGGCCGTTGGCAACGGTTACAAGGCTTGGCGAACTAGCTGGGCACAGGCGTTGCTTAGCGGCGATTTCTCCCTTGCTGTGGACTTACCAACAGCAGCAACCTTCAAATCGATTTCTACCCACAAATTGGACACTAATAATCACAAGTTAGATTATTTTTTGTAGCCTTTTAAATCGTCTTACAAAATTACTATATTGTAGCCCTTTAAATTGAATTAGACTGTTGTAGCCCTTTAAATTGTCTTCCACAATTAGACTGTTGTATCCCTTTAACTCTTCTAGCGCCATATATTTGTTGATGTTCTTGGTTGTCTGATGCATCTCAGCCAACAAGATGGGAGTAACTGGGTGGTTTTTTTTCTCGATTGCACATGGGTTGTTTTAACTGAAAACCCCCCCACTGACTTAAGCTCTGAAAGTAAACAAACCCATGGCAGGGTGTTTGGCACTGAATGTGTAATTTGCATTTGGTGGGAAATTTAAGACTCAATTTCCAGATGCGGCATTTCCCCCCTGATGCGGGCGTGCCGAAAGCAGAACCTCCAAGCGGCCCGCGTGCTGCTGGCGCGTGGGGCCAAAGTGGACCTCCAGTGCCCTGCCCGCTTCGACCGGAAGACGGCGCTGCACTTCGCGGTATCCGGCGGCAACGCGGCGCTCGTGCACCTGGTGCTACGTCACGGGGCCTCCCCGGGGCGGCCCGAGGCCTACAAGTACGCGGCCCTGCACGCGGCCGTGGCCTGCGACCGGCCCGACATGTGCGAGATGCTCATCAAGCGGGGAGCTCAGGTGAGGGATAGGTGATATTAGGTTAGGTACATTATAGTCACAGAGGCGTCTCTGTGAAATTCGTGTTGCTCCCACCTGGAGAGTGCATCGCAGCCAGAGGCGCGCCACCCAATTGTTTTTAATTTTTATTTGCTTGCAATATTTGTGTGACTGATGAGGAAGGAAGGGAGGGGGAAAATGTTGACCAAATGACAACTTTTCCGTTGCCACTGGGTTTAGCGTGTGCTAAGTGCATGGGCACACAGGACCTCGGTTTATCGTCTCATCCGAAGGACTCCACGTTTAGACCGTATAAGGCCTAGTAGTGCAAAGTGAGAGGAAAAATCCCCTGTACCCAGATTCGAACTCGGGTTTACTTGACACGAGGCGAACGCGCTACCACTGTGCCACTCTACACTCTAATAGATAATGAACGAAGTAATTGCTAGATGGGTTCGAATCTTAAAATAAAAACCAGAACTAAGCGCAAACCACAGCCAAGACACCAATGTCTCCTAAACTCCTATTATGGTGACAATTAACGATAACTCTTTGAACTATAAGAAACGAAAGTGAAAAAGGGAGGAGCTGAGGAATCAAGTCGTGTTCGTTTAATCCTTTTTTCTTTCTTATTTGCCTTCATAGGACACACGCACATTTGATCCCCAATCCGCAAGTTCCGTGCACTGCGGAAACTCCATGTCTACACTTATAATAAGAAATAAGCGGGTGGGATTACAGATGGGTTTCTGTGTCTAACGTGCACTCTTTTTTATATTTTTTACTTCGAGATTTTTTGGGCGGAGTGCGCATGGGTTTCCACGCGGAACTTGCGCGTATATGTATGTGTGTATGGCCTTAGACCGCCACATAATGGAAACACAGAAACTCAAGAGCTAGGCGATTTGATGCTGTGCGCAGTCCTGACTGAAGTTTTGTTATCTGTTAGGTGGATAGTTCTCTGCCTCTGGTTTAAGTACTGCGTGGCCATAGGGGAAGACGGGGTAAAAAGCGCATGGGCGGGTAAGAAGCCCACCCCAATTATCATGAAATGAAGCAAATTTCAGTCTCATTTTGCCCATGAGACGAGCGTTAATGTCTAGCATTCGTCTCATGGGCAAATTTGACTGAAATTTTCTTTATTTCATGAGATAATTGGGGTGGGCTTCTTACCCGCCCATGCGCTTTTTACCCCATCTTCCCCTAATGGGCGAGGTGTGAATGTGTCTGGTCTTCAGTTTCCTGGGCCTGTATTCACGTTGAGATAGTACGAAACTTATCATCATGATATCTTAGAAGTCCTTCAAATGTTAACACGATAACGTTTGAACGGAGGAGGGGGCCCAGGGGGGCATGCGCGTAGGTACTTAGTATATCTAGACCACGTTCAAAAACGCAGGTCATTGGTCAAAGGTCAAGGTCGTTGGAGCAGAAAAATGTGCCGTACGCGTGGCTGGTGGTATAGCTGTCTTAAAGACCCACCAGATCATGTGTCAAAATCACGGGTTTCACGGGTTTTCCCTCTTATAGCTGGTAAGAAATCTTGTTTTGACCAGGTTTGACTCCCATACAAATGTCCCCAAATTCAAACCGAAACATCATTTTAAAGAGTAGCCTCAATTTGAAGTTGGGGACATTTGTATGTGTGTCACAGCTACCCAGAAAAAAAAACAAAGAGACTTAATCGTGGTGAGTCAGTGGTTTTTTTCCAGAGCCCCACTGGAGAATTATTAAGCGCTATAGAAATGAACATTATCAGGCCAGGCCTATTACTATTACT
>JAGGCT020001602.1:15000-25000 GCA_017654935.2 Phymorhynchus buccinoides
TAGATTTCCTGTGATCGAAAAAGAGGTGGTTGTTTTTTAAACGACATGCTTGTACATTTCCACCGTATTTTGCAGACAATCGTGTTTCCTCATGGATTGTATATGGTGTACATTATGAATTCATGATTAGAAGATTGAAGGTTGCATTATGCGACAGTGCATGGGGGAAACATACACTACGTCGCTCAGAATGTTTTTGAGCAAATGTAAAACATAGAGGTCAGCAACCCTCTCGAAGTAAATATCAATGCCTTCTTCCCTAACCCTTTCAGAAACAGACAGTAATTAACACCAGTGCAAATGCTATTCTTCCTCAGTTTTAGTAAGGATAGACCGATTTTATTATCACAGAGTTCCCCAATACTCGTACACAGGTAAATTTAATAGGCTATATGAATTAATGATCGTGTAGGCTATATGAATTAATGATTAGAAGATTGTATATAATTGTATTTTATCTTGACGAGGGTTAAAGTGCAATATAATTCCTTTATTATTATTTAATAATAAAAACAAAGGAACACACAAGCTGTTTGTCGCTTTAATTCTGAATTTTCGGTTGCGCTCGACCTTTGACGAGGAAATCTTTGACTGACTCACCAGATCACTTGTCAAAATCACGGGTTTTCCTTCTTAGAGCTGGTAAAAAATTCTTGTTTTGATCAGGTTTGATTCCCATACAAATGTCCCCAAATTGAAAACGAAACATCATTTTAAAGGGCAGCCTCAATTTGAAGTTGGGGACATTTGATTTGTATGTGGGTCACAGCTACCCAGAAAAAAACAAGGGACTTAATCGTGGTGGGTCAGTGTGTCTTTACGCTTACAGGCCGATACGAGAGAGTCCACTTGCAAAACATGTTGTCGAGTTGCAACTCTAAAATAAATATCCCGAACAGTAAAAGTTCAGCAGCGTGACGCGACATACACAACCGGAACCATGCAAATCACTCCCATTTGCATTCTCTCTCTCTTCTTCTCTCCGTCTGTCTGTGTGTGTGTGTGCGTGTGTGTGTGTGTGTGTGTGTGTGTGCGTGCGCGCGCGTTTTAAATGTGCACATTTCTAAGTTGATGTAATGAATTTTAATGATAATTATTTGGTTTGTCTAATTTCCTTTTACACGTTTGATTAATGTTCTTTCAGTTCTGTTGTATTTCTGTCCTGTTGTTGCACCTAACCAGCGCACTTGATATGAATTGGTCTTTAAGGGACTAACATGTAGTCTGTTGGAATATTGGTAATGTTGTGCCGCTTACACACACACACACACACACACTCTCAGGGGCGGATTATGCTGTTGATAAAGGGGGTTTCCAGCAGAGTTTTCATTCAGTTTATAAAAAAAAAGGTAATTGATGAATGAAGCAGTGTGTCTGCGTGCGTGTGTGTGTGTGTGTGTGTGTGTGTGTGTGTGTGTGTGTGAGAGAGAGAGAGAGAGAGAGAGAGAGAGAGAGAGAGAGAGAGAGAGAGAGAGATTTTGGGCAGCAAAGGGGGTCCCGTGCAACCAGGACATCCCCCCTCCAATAATCCGACCCTGTCTCTCAAAAGATTGATGCAAAAACATTTAATGAAACATGAAAATCATAAAGTATTCATTTGATTAAACTTGTGAACAAAAATAAAAAACATGTTTTAAAACCATTTTAATGACAAATCTTAACCTCAAAAGGTACGGGTTTTTTTTATAAGAAAACAGAACGAAAGCAACAAGCGACAGTAAAGCCCATAAGGAAAAAAATGTGATCGCAATGAACAATGGTGTAACCTTCTGTGGAATTCATTGCAATGACGGACAAAGGAAATACAGCATCGTTTTAACATAATAACGAGGCATGATTTCCATACACACATAAACTGAGATACATATACTGTACCATTAATTTCAAAGTTCATATTAACTTAACATTTCTTAGGATTGATTCATTGTGAATGATGCCTAAACTGGTAAGAGAAATACGAGTAGCCTACAAAAAAACAAATCTTCAAGGTCATAATTATGTTAATCACTATTGCACTTCAAACTTTGAAAAACTTGTAAAATTTTGGACGGAGATTATGTACTATACCAAACCCTGGACGGAAAGCTCAAGAATATGCAAATATACACCTTTGCTGAAGTACTAATAAAAGAAAAGAAAAAAACGAACTAGTGTCCCAGTCAATACTGGTATTTGGGATGTGTCAACAATACAATTACAATGTTGTACTTGGAATGTTTATTTGTTTAAGAAGCAACAACAAAAAATCATCATTATGAGGTTGGGGGGAATGGGGTTAGACAAGACAACAAACTAATGAATGAATCTTTAGTGTCTTTTCACATTATGACTACATGTATGTGATAGTGGACAGTAGACGACGAGCAAATGAAATGAGAAAAAGTACGAGTCGATGAGAGCTACTGAAGACAAACGTCGTGCATACTTCATTAAAGTGGAGCCCTATTGGCCACTGCAACTAGGGTTGGTTATTAACACCCTTGACGGCAACAGTTAAGCTCTTGTCGATCAGTATCCAAAAGGGCATTCACTCTTGCAGAAGGCAGCCATTAAGTGGCCTCAAATAGGGTTCTTGGCGAGAGTTCATGCCCTTGTTTGGTCAGTACTCAACCATCTTCCCCCACCCACCAAGGGCATTCACTCTTGCAAAAGGTGTCCTTTATAGTAGCCAATCTCAAACTTCACCCCCACCCCCACCCCTCCTTAGTTGTTGCTGCAATGCCAGTCTTTTGATACAGGCTCCAGCCTGACTAGTTTTAGAAACAGTTTCCGATGTTGAGGTCGGGGCATTGATCAGTGTCTTTCAGCCAATCAACTACATTATCTACAAGGGGTAAAACGGCAAACAAAGCATTCCTTTCATAGCACTGGGGAAACAAACCCTATCCCCCATCAGTGTCTTTCAGCCAATCAACTACATTATCTACAAGGGGTAAAACGGCAAACAAAGCATTCCTTTCATAGCACTGGGGAAACAAACCCTATCCCCCATCAGTGTCTTTCAGCCAATAAACTACATTATCTATAAGGGGTAAAACGGCAAACAAAGTATTCCTTTCATAGCACTGGGGAAACAAACCCTATCCCCCATCAGTGTCTTTCAGCCAATAAACTACATTATCTATAAGGGGTAAAACGGCAAACAAAGTATTCCTTTCATAGCACTGGGGAAACAAACCCTATCCCCCATCAGTGTCTTTCAGCCAATAAACTACATTATCTATAAGGGGTAAAACGGCAAACAAAGTATTCCTTTCATAGCACTGGGGAAACAAACCCTATCCCCCATCAGTGTCTTTCAGCCAATAAACTACATTATCTATAAGGGGTAAAACGGCAAACAAAGCATTCCTTTCATAGCACTGGGGAAACAAACCCTATCCCCCATCAGTGTCTTTCAGCCAATAAACTACATTATCTATAAGGGGTAAAACGGCAAACAAAGCATTCCTTTCATAGCACTGGGGAAACAAAACCCTATCCCCAATCGTGTGTGTTTCTTAAGGCTAGTACTGCAACGAATATTGCAGAACTATCCGGAAAAAACCCTGTTCATCAGTGATCGCGTTTACTGGTAAATATCAGTACAATACTGACTGCAACCCGAAAATACTGAGAGAAAAAAATGACCTGTCAGTCCCAGGGACTGATAAGTTTTTGCTCGGACTGATAATGTTTTTAACAGGGATATTGCGAGGGGTGCCTGTCAGAACGGTCTATCTGAAGAGGACTAAAGAGCACAGATGGGCAGTTCTGGCATTCACCCCTATTTGATATTGTGGTTTTCACTGTTTTTTGTTTCACTGGGACTGGTTTTGATGCCGGTTGTTTGGGGGCATTGTTGCTGATGGGACTGGTTTTGATGCCGGTTGTTTGGGGGCATTGTTGCTGAAGGGACTGGTTTTGATGCCGGTTGTTTGGGGGCATTGTTGCTGATGGGACTGGTTTTCAACATTCCTACCGAGATCACCGAGTTCAATAACATTTATCAAAAGCCTTGTCTACTTCGGCCAATTGCAGCCATAAGTAAGCAGTGTAACTATGCCAATGTCCATTATAAGCAACGTACAAAAGCATGAGTTTCTTCGGTGGTAAGTAAAGTCGTACACAGTCAGTTGGAAAGTAATGACACAAAACACGTCAATAAGAAAGTAATGACACAAAACAACACGTCAGTTGGAAAGTAATGACACAAAACGACACGTCAGTTGGAAAGTCATGACACAAAACACGTCAATAAGAAAGTAATGACACAAAACAACATGTCAGTAAGAAAGAAATGACACAAAACAACATGTCAGTTGGAAAGTAATGACACAAAACACGTCAATAAGAAAGTAATGACACAAAACAACATGTCAGTAAGAAAGAAATGACACAAAACAACATGTCAGTTGGAAAGTAATGACACAAAACAACACGTCAGTTGGAAAGTAATGACACAAAACGACACGTCAGTTGGAAAGTAATGACACAAAACATGTCAGTAAGAAAGAAATGACACAAAATAACAAGTCAGTAAGAAAGAAATGACACCAAAAAATGACATGTCAGTTGGAAAGTAATGACACAAAAAAACATGTTAGTTGGAAAGTAATGACACAACACGACATGTCAGTAAGAAAGTAATGACACAAAACGGCTACCTTGTACTTTATAATAGTCACTCTTCTCCCTCCCCAACACATTTTTTTGCGTTGAAGATTTTCATTGAGAAGGAACATTTTTACATTCTTGGGATAGGGGTAGGGTCAGGATCAGCCTAGGATTATTATCATCAAACTGAAAGGAGCAGACTACTAATATATCTTATATTTTTTCAACAGTCGTCATAATATGTCATATTCATGTTGATAGTGAGCACGCTATAAGCTCGAAGCTTGTTGTTGCTCATTCCTTCGTTAATGTATTTATGCATATGTCCTGTTGAACTTAATAACAAATGATTTAAACCAGATTGAGCGTCGTCGTAAACATGAGAGGGTGTGTGGTGGGGTGGAGTTAACTGAAGTACACACATTATCCACAAAACTGGGTCCCGTGACGTCCTCCGCGGCCCTTATGATGACGTCATCATAATGCTGACGCGGTGATGATGACGCATCAAGGGCGCACCTTGACGTAGTGGTCCTCCATGGGCTCCTCCACGAAGTCGTCCTGGGGCGGGCCGGCCTTGGGCAGGAAGGTGGAGATGATGGAGAACAGGTTGAACTTCTTGTTCTCCGCCCCGCCGTCCGCCCCGCCCGCTTTCTGCAAACAAGACGTCATTTTCTATGAAATGTCAGGTACAGAGGAACCTCCCTTATAAGACCTCTCATTATAAGACTCCCTCCCACATAAGACCTACTTCTCTGAGACATTACCCTTCTTTGTAAGTATTAAAATTACCTCCCTTATAAGACCATTTTGGATGATTTTTGAGTCTTATAAGGGAGCTTCCACTGTATTAGGTATTTCGTTCTTTATAGTCACAGAGGCGTCTCTGTGAAATTCGGGTTGCTCTCAGCTGGAGAGCGCGTCACAGCCAGTGGCGCGCCACCCACTTTTCTTTTTGCATGCAATTTTTGTGTGACTGATGAGGAAGGAAGGTGGGGGGTGGGGGTACATTTTGACCCAATGACAACTTTTCCGTTGCCACTGGGTTTAACGTGTGCTAAGTGCATGGGCACACGGGACTTCGGTTTATCGTCTCATCCGAAAGACTCCATGTTCTGGCCTAGTGCAAAGTGAGAGGAAAAATCCCCTGTACCCAGGTTCGAACTCGGGTTTACTTGACACAAGGCGAACGCGTTACCTCGTAATACTACTGTCTAAATAAATCTGATAAGATCCTAACTAAATATGAAATAGTGAGGCTAAGAGAGAGGATCAATATAGTGAAATGAATAAGGGGAAGGAACTTCTCGTAATTATGAATAAGGGGAAGGAACTTCTCGTAATTATGAATAAGGGGAAGGAACTTCTCGTAATTATGAATAAGGGGAAGGAACTTCTCGTAATTATTTGTTAAACCCAACTTCCATTGAAGCATACCAGTTTGCTCCGTGTTGTGTGTTGTTTAAGTGTAACATTATTCGACTGATTCGACTAACCCTAATGAATGTATGTTGATTCGTTTGTGAGCAACTCGCTACCACTGTTGTTGTGTACTGTGTGGGTGGGTGGTTGTCATAATAAGCAGGTCTGGGTCATCCTTTTTTGAGGATGAACTTGGGTCTGTATTGTTGTGGCAACCACTTTCACTTTGCTAGTCGAATCGGTGCCATAAATAAACTTGGTAAAAAAAAAGGGAGTTAATTACGAGAAGTTCCTTCCCCTTATTCATTTCACAAGATCCTAACTAGTTTCGTTCACTATTTTGTAGTTTCCACCCGTGCACCACGAATCTGATGAAAAAAATTAACATCTATTTTTGTATCAAACTATTCATGAGATTCGTGGATTAGGGTCTACGTGGATGTAGGGAACGAAAACAGTAGCATTTCGTCGGATTAGTTTAGACGGTAATATGTCACGAGAATCATGGCCTCACAGACGTCGTCACCGTTGGGGAGTCGTGTGACTGAAATCGCACGTGTGAGTCGGCCCCTTTACCATCCTGATCCTATGCCTTGAACAAAGCAACAAAAACTGGTTTGTGGGATTTTGAAGGTTTCGTTCACTATTTACCTCCCCGCTCCTCTCCCCCCCCCCCCCCCCCCCCCTCCACCCCTCTCACTACCTCTCTCACACACACATATTCGAATTCGTATTCACACGTACGTACAAATACACACATGCTTGAACACAGTCGATCATAAACAGATCAACAAATACACACACATTACCAACAAACGCCTGCAGACCCTTTCTGTTTAGCGTGCGCATACATATGTAATTCTCTCTCTTGTGAAAGACACACACACACACACACGCACTCTCTCTCTCTCTCTCTCCCTCCCTCCCTCTCTCTCTCTCTCTGAGACTCTGTACATACCGAAAGATAAGGGTTTCTATCGCCTTCCTGCATTCGTCTCTTATAGTACAAGAACTGCACACAAACACACACAAGAAAATCATACTAAGGCCAAAGGACGGCAATCATCTACATACTGTAGTAAAACGATGAAAAACGTACCGTTCAATAACGTTTCTGTTATCACAAAGCTCACAAGTAGAATAAGCAACAATTCTAGAACTACTTTTATTCAAGTGTCATGGCACTAGAAATGAAATTGAAGAAATTGCCAGGTCGAGAAAATAAAGCAAACCAACAGTAACAGCTCGTACCATCACACCAACAAAATATTCTTTGGACAAAATGGAAGTAAATTATGTAGGTGCCCATTCACTCTGTCCGTTACATTTCCTCACGCCGGTCTTGTCGTGACTGATGAACGTGCGTGCGTGCGTGCGTGCGTGCGTGCGTGTGTGTGTGTGTGTGTGTGTGTGTGTGTGTGTGTGTGTGTGTGTGTGTGTGTGTGTGTGTGTGTGTGTGTGTGTGTGTGTGTGTGTGTGTGTGTGTGTGTGTGTGAGTGTGTGTGTGTGTGTGTGTGTGTGTGTGTGTGTGTGTGTGTGTGTGGTGTGGTGTGGTGGTGTGTGGTGTGGTGTGGTGTGGTGGTGTGTGGTGTGGTTGTGGTGTGTGTGTGTGTGCGTGATGATTTTGCAGTTTTAGAGTTTTGTGGAAGAATATCCCCTTCCACTATTTTCGATTTGAGAATGGCTTTGTAAAGCTTTACACAATAACACATTTATTCACTCTTTCTCTCCCCCTCCCAGGGGCAGATTATGGGGGGGGGGGGGGGGGTTCTTGGGATCACGGAACCCCACCCCCCCTTGGATGCCTAAGGTCTGTCTCTCTCTCACTAACACTGTCGGATTGACACACACACCTTTCATGGCTCACGCATGACCATTTTCATACTCATAAACTATTTTTAAATTCTTCTGAAAACCTCCTTTGATCAACAACATAATCCGCCCCCGGCCCCTTCTTATGGCCATGCTCGTATCTATTCCTCCACCAACCCGGGCACTCACATAGAAGGCGGCTCCCCCGGCCCCTCCCGCGGCCAGGAGGAGGAAGACGATGACGATGCCGGCGATGGCTCCCCCGCTGAGGCCGTCGTCCGAGGGCTTGTTGATCTGGGAGGCCGTGGTGGGCTGGGCCCCGATCCCCCCGTCCGTCTTGACCTTCAGCACCACGCCTCCATCCAGGCGGAGGTCCATGTCGCCAGACAGGGCCTGGAGTGTTCAAAAACAAACAAAAGTCACTCATTGAAAAAGTCGTTTCATTTTAACTCATTCGCATCGCAACGATTTTGAATTATTAAAAAAACCCTCACAAATCACTCCAGCCATATGATATACACACAAACAAAACATACATGAACAAAATGAGGAATGAAAGAAGATTACGGGCTTTTACTTCAGGCTTAGACATAGGGAAGTGGTAGATCAGACTCATTATCTCCACTTTTTCTTTCTTCCTACCCTCTCCTACCCCGCCAATTACACACAAACACACACAATATCACACACACGCACACAGACACACACACAACACTTACCCTGAATTGCACAAAACGTCTAACGACAGCCAGGTCACACACACACACACACACACACACACACACACACACACACACACACACACACACACACACACACACACACACACACACACACACACACACACACACACACACACACACGCACACACACACTTGACTTGCCCTGAATTGCACTAAAGGTCTGACGACAGCCAGGTCACACACACACACACACGCACACACACACGCACGCGCACGCGCACGCACACACACACACACACACACTTGCCCTGAATTGCACTAAAGGTCTGACGACAGCTAGGTCACACACACACACACACACACGCACACGCACACGCACACACACACACACACAGACACGCCAACACACACACACTTGCCCTGAATTGCACTAAAGGTCTGACGACAGCTAGGTCCATGTGGAAGTCCTTGTCTCGCTCAATGACGGCGCTGACGACGATGCTGCCTTTTTGTACCTGTCACACACCAATCAAAACGATACATTAATGTGTTCATAATGAAGTCATCAACATCACAGGGAAAATGTAAAGCGACTTTGACAGGTCAAATGGACCGCGTGACCGGAAGCTAAAAGGGGAGTAACTGGGCTTCCGGGTAAGCGGAGTTGCGGTCCTTTGCTACTTTCGTTTTTTATGTTGCTTGGGCATTTGTTTCCAAATTGATGTTTTATGCTACAGTGGAACCTCCCTTATAAGACCTTCAAAAATCATTCAAAATGAGGTCTTATAAGGGAGGGGTCTTAAAGGGAGGTAAGTTTAATACTTACAAAGAAGGGCAATGTCTCAGAGAAGTAGGTCTTATATGGGAGGGAGTCTTATAATGAGAGGTTCCACTGTATTGTTTTGAGTGTTGGTCAGTATGGTTAGAATAGATTGATACATTAATGTGTTCATAATGAAGGCATCAACATGTATCTTCGGGCATGGGAATTGGCCAAAGTGCTTGGGAGCACAAAGGTCGGGATTCATGGCCAATGCCAACGGTGGTGCCCCCCAGCTGATAATTGATTTTTGAGTTCACGAAAGCCATTTTGTGGCCTCTCCCGAGAGATAAATTGATAAAAAGTAATGTAGAAAAGTACAATAAAAAAAAGAAGTAATTTTTCATGTATACATTGGGAAAAGTAATGCAAAAAAGTACAATAAAACAAGTAATTTTTTATGTCCTTGAAATTTGTTTTATAAAATTATGCGTTCTATTGTTGTTGCTGTCGTTGTTCCCTGACTTAACGACTCCAGGGATCACCCCTAACAGCCAGAGCACTTGAACAATTCAGTACAAATGCACCAGCTAGGGATGAGAACATTACGTATGTGACCGTTTATGATTACCCCGCCATGTGGGCAGCCACATTCCGTCTTCGGGGGATTTTAGACTGATGATGTTATGCTGGGAGCTTGTCATGGCTTAAGACAATCCCCGCACAA
>JAGGCT020001603.1:0-25000 GCA_017654935.2 Phymorhynchus buccinoides
AATAATACATGGTGCTAGAAGAAGAGTGACAATATCAGGAATCTGAACTTTTATTAGTTTTAACCCCTTGACTGCCAGAGAAAATTAAAAAAAAATTAATTGGACAAATTATGCCATGAAAAATGCAACTGTTCTGATAAAGCCAATCTGGCAAAATGGTCTGGGGATAAAGATCTATTGACTGTGTTAGACTTAGAGCAAAAGCCAGCATATCAGCATCATCAGTGATGTCTTCAGGTCAGTACGTGATACGTTAGTGGCAGTCAAGGGGTTAAGTAGCCTGTATTATTGCATTTATATTACTTCAAATATTATGGTATTTGGTTTCAGGGTACAAAATGATTGAGATCACCTGCAACGACCGACTGGGCAAGAAAGTGCGGGTCAAATGCAAGTATCCTTTGGTGCTGGCTCGTGTCAAGGAATAAGAACAAAAGTACTTATCTGAGCGGTGCTACGCTAAAACTAAAAAGGCAACAGGTTGACCACTTTGTCTATTGCGATTGGAATTGTTTTGAATCATTTAGTGATTTACCCTTGATCTTGATCATAGTCGAAAGCGCCACACTGTGGCATTATATCAACCTTCAGCTTTAAATTTAATCTTTTCATTGATATTTCAACCAGATTTATATCTATTTCCCATCAAGATCAATGCACCCAGCCTGTAGTACTGAGTAGTACTACAGTGGAACCTCCCTTATAAGACCTTCAAAAATGTCCCAAATGAGGTCTTATTTATAAGGGAGGGGTCTTATAAGGGAGGTAATTTTATTGCTTACAAAGAAGGGCAATGTCTCAGAGAAGTAGGTCTTATGTGGGAGGGAGTCTTAAGATGCCCTGAAGACTCTAGTATGTGCTTTTGTCCTGTCTCGCCTTGACTACTGTAACTCACTTCTTGCTGGCTGTCCATCAATTCTCATCTCTAAGCTCCAACGGGTCCAGAATAATGCTGCTCGTCTCATTTCTCGCTCCCCTAGGTACGATCACATCACTCCGGTTCTTCGTTCCCTACATTGGCTCCCAGTTCAATTACGTATTGACTACAAACTTTCCTCCTTGCCTTCAAGTCACTGAATGATCAAGCTCCCGTGTATCTCTCTGATCTTCTTCATCTCTATGTCCCAGCTCGCCAACTACGTTCGTCTTCTGATTCTCGTCTCCTTTCCATTCCCTCCATCCGTCTCAAATCTGCTGGCCAACGTTCTTTTTCTTGTCAAGCACCATCTCTGTGGAATTCTCTGCCTTCTCCTCTCCGACACTCCAACTCAGTCTCCTCATTCAAAACCTCTCTTAAAACCCATCTTTTTCCTGCTGCGCCCTAAATATTTGATCAGTTGTCTATCGTTGTGTGCACGTGAGGGAAGATTGAATAAGAGGTTTGTGCTGTGTTTGTGTGTGTGTGTGTGTGTGTGTGTGTGTGTGTGTGTGTGTGTGTGTGTGTGTGTGTGTGTGTGTGTGAGCATGAATGTGTGCATACATGTGTGCTTGTGTGTGTTTTGGTTTTGTGGGTTGTGTATGCACGCATGTGTGTGTGTGTCTGTGTTTGTGTGCGTGTCTGTCTGCGTGCATACGTTTTTGTGTGAGGGTGTTTGTGTATGTGTGTTGGTGTATGTGGTCAGTCCATGCGGCTCGGTTGCTGTGGCTTACCGAATGGGGTATGAACGAGTTGGCTTCGATAAATGTGTGTGTTTATGTGTGTGTGTGTGCGTGTGTGTGTTAGAGAGAGAGAGAGAGTTGCTTTGTATAAGCGCTGTTGCTGGTTGGTGTCACTCTTGAATGCTGTTTTTGTTGTCTGTTGATGAATCATTGATTGTAAAGCGCTTTGGGCTCATCTGAGGTAAAGCGCTATATAAATGTACAATTATTATTATTATTATTATTATTATTATTATGGGAGGTCTTATAAGGGAGGTTCCACTGTTACTGTAGTAGTGGTCAATCAATAGTACTGTAAAGTACTGTGTTTTACGGACTACAAGGCGCTTCTAATTATAGGGCGCACCCCCTGAATTTATCTAAAAATGCGAATTTAAACATACACAAGGGGCAACATATTTTAAGGCACATGCTCAATGATCGAGCAAAAGCAAAAAAATAGATCGAAAACATGAGATCGACTCAAACAAAGGAGGTCGTATTTTGCCTAGTTCTGTCAAAACTATCTTCAGAACGACAGAAATTACACTCACGCCGCTATCCGGATATCCATATATGATGAATTACTTTTACGAATCGTCTGCGTCAGAGAGCCCAGAAAAGTCTGAATTGAAAAACACAGAGTAGATTTCTACAATGAATTTTGTTCGCCTTGAGCAGCGACATACTTTTCTGCCATGATTGTTATGCCTTTTACTGTCGAAACCGAGGCTATGACGTCATATCTTGCTTCCCCCCCCCCCCCCCCCCCCCCCCCCCTGAATGTGTCGTCTGCATCCGTGGCTTCATTCATGATTTTGGCCTGATAATCAATCTCAATAGGTTACGTACGATATGAATGCAATTCACAACTTTGTTGAATCGGATTTCAGTCATACATTAGGTGCAACGCATTTTAAGGCGCAGGGGTCTCAGTTGAGGAAAAAAGTATGGCCTTGTAGTCCGTAAAGTACGATAAGTGCTGTATGATATTTTTTATTTTTTTTTTTATAGTACTAGAAGTGGAATACCTGTTTAAGGTACAGCTTAGTCTTTTGTGATCCAAGACAATTGCTCAAACTAGGGAAGCAGGGGGCATCTGCACTGGCTCTAGTCTTAGCGCTGCAGCTGTGGGTTCAGTGGAATCTCCCTTAGAAGACCTTCAAAAATCATCCAAAATGAGGTCTTGTAAGGGAGGGGTCTTATAAGGGAAGTAATTTTAATACTTGCAAAGAAGGGCAATGCCTCAGAGAAGTAGGTCTTATGTGGGAGGGAGTCTTATATTTATAATGGGAGATCTTATAAGGGAGGTTCCACTGTATTAACTGGATTGGTTGATCTTTGGTGACCTTCCCCAGGGCCAGCTGTCCTCAAATCCCTTTGGCCAAGAGAGTGGGGAAAGGATCTTCACTATAAGTTATAACATTATTTTTCTAGGCCAGCCCACCAGAATAGCAGCTGCCCCCTCTGCTATAGACTGACAAAGTGGCGGTTGACGATGAGTGGACTGTTAATGTTGTTGATGATGTAGTTGTTTATGTGGGCTAGCGCATACATTACACATCCAGAGGGACTCGCAGTCAGCTTTAGGGATATTAGCGCCGACTTCTCTAAGCAACACACACAGTGGTGAATGCAATCGGAGACTTATGGTAAGAGAGTATAGAACATATGAACGATGTTAGCAGTGTAGCATCAGAGCGAGAGAAAGGATGGAGGCGGGAACTGAGTAGGCCTAGTGCCAGAGCTCTATCAAAAGTGGGGCATGCCTAGTGCCAGAGCTCTATCAAAAGTGGGGCATGCCCAGTGCACAAGCCTAGCAAGAGTGTAAGCATAAGTGATCCCACAAGTTCTGGAAAAGTCCTGGAAATTTAGCAAGGCCTTTTCCAGGGCTTGAAAAATGCTGGAAAAACAGCATAGGCCATGAAGCTCTTGGAAAAGTCCTGGAATTTTCTTAATCTGCTTACCAGATTCTCAACTTTCAAGCAAGCAAAGCCAACACTTTATCTCTTTGAAAATATAATATATAGTAAAACTGAAAGTTATTTTTTTTTTTTTTAAATTCTGACTTTTGACCGCCTGATACTGTGACAGCAGACAACCATGATCTGCATGTGGACTTTTGGTGTGTGCAAGTTTGGAAGTTTCAAATAATTAGAATAGTTTGATATTAGCACACCTCTTACCGTAATGCTTATTATCCATATTACAAGCAGAATTTTCAGTCCTTGAAATTTACCAGCATGGTCCTGGAAAAGTCCTGGAATTTTTCTTTTAGAGATCTGTGGGAACCCTGTGACTGTGATGCACATGTACAAAACAGAATGCGTGTATCATGAGCAGGGCTCCCAGGGACCCCCATTTGGGGGTCTGTGAAGCACTCAAATTCTAAAGGACCCTCTAAAAGAATGTGCATGGGGTCCCAGGGATGCACTAGAAAAATTCTTTTTAGCATTCGCAATGCCACTGGGACACTCTATCCCGCCTTTAGGACCCTCTATACTGTAAGTGAAGGAGTCCCTGGGACCCCTTGTTTTGCGGGATTAGGAGCCCTGACGAGTGTGAAGAAGGATATGCCAGACAAGTTGCTGAACTATGGTTATACACCTAAAATGAACTTTGCAGTAATAGACTAATACCATATTAAGAACTGCGTTTAAATAACACTACAAGTTTTGTAGCCCCTTAACCATTGAACAGCATAGATGACACGGTCGGCGACCTGAAGAAGCTGGTAGCTGCCCAGACAGGCACCCGCGCCGAAAGGATTGTCCTCAAGAAATGGTCTGTTGCATTTTGATCTGGTTCTTGTGAATAACTCAGGATGGTTGTGCAATGTTGAATGCTTGCTTCTATTCATCTTGTAATAATACTATTAATAGCAAATAGTGGTTGTGGTAAGCTTGTTTAGAGTTCCTATGGAATGGTTTTGCTTATGTGTCTTTTACCCATTAACCTTTACCGGACTTCTGGGGTCGCCCAGTCGACCCCTTGACACACAAAGCATGTTATATCTCTAAAACTATTTAAGCAATCTTCATGAAATTTCATGACTTTGTCAAAAACGTAAATGGCTTTAAGTGTGTTAAATTTTATTAATGTGTATAAAATATAAATGACGTAATATGACGCGTAATTTTGATATACCTGTCCGGATGACGGGGGTCTCCCACGACCCCTACTTTAAAGAGCACTGCAGTGCATTGAGTAGGGGTCGTGGGAGACCCCCGCCATCCGGACAGGGATAAACACATGGTGCCTCTTTGACAAGTAGGGGTCGTGGGAGACCCCCGCCATCCGGACAGGGATAAACACCTCGGAATTTGCTCTTTGCTGAGGAGGGGGTCATGGAAGACCCCCGCCATCGTGTCCGTGTAGTCAAAAGCATGATCCGGTAAAGGTTAAAGAAATATTTGAGTGGTTTTAATGTAGAAATACTACAAAGTGAATTAGGACAAATTGTGTTTATCATAGAGCTGTCTGGGTTGTCAGTTAGGAAAACTAGCAAGTAAATGGAGAAGGAGAGAGGGGGGGGGGGGGGGGTGGTGGTAAAAAGTGAGAGAGCACTTGAGAGACTGACAGACAGACGGACAGGCTGACAGACAAGATCGAGAGAGGGAGAGAAATCTAGAAGTAGAAGTGACTGAAACTTCTTACCTGCTTGACTTATTTGAGTGGTCTTCCCTGACCTGATTTTTCTTTCCAACATAAAACAACAACAACAACAACAGTACTTCTAAGTTCTATTCTAATATTTTCCATGACATGGATGTGAATTATTTTTAATTGATCTTGATGGGTTTGTTGTTGTTGTTGTTGTTGTCTTACCCTGGCTTAAAGACTCCAGGGATCATCCCAACAGCTGAAGCACTTGAACAGAATGGAAGACTAGGCCCAGCCTAGGCCCAGCCTAAATAAATTCTTATCCTTGTAAGTTGTAAAATAAAGTATGTGAAGTTTGAATTTGCTGTCTCATCTACTGATTTTGTCTCTTGATCTTCTAGTCTTATACTGCTTCGTGTGCACAGGGATCATTCTTGTCACAGGACATCATAGGTCATTTGACCAGTTTGAAGAAAATATAATTAGTCATTTTCATAAAACGATGTCATAATGTACAACAACAAAAAAGAAGAAGCAAATACAACTTGAGTGCAAAAAATAAATATTTGATAGGACACTGTTGCAGTCAATCACATAATTTCACAGAATGCATGTTCAAAAAATAACATGAGAATTGGGTTTTTTTAATATTCATTTTTGAGGGGTATCAGAAAAGCTAGTACAGTACTATGCAATGTAAAGTAATAATAGGGCAATTATTTTTTAGTCTATTGTTTCACCTAAGTCAGTCTGATCACTATGCAGCGCACATCAAAATCCATAAATTTGCTAACAGACATGAAGTAAACATAAGTCATAGGTCATTTGACCTCTTGCCTGCTGTTATGAAAACTGATAGGTCATTTACAGGGACAACATAACAGTTGTTATTTGTTGTTTTGTCTCTTGATCTAGTATTATACTGCTTCGTGTGCCTGTTATGAATTGCTTTCGCTTACGGCACTGACTCATTGGCCTCTGTTTCAGGTACACAATCTACAGGGACAACATAATCCGTGTGTGCCTGTTATATTGCTTTCGCTTGAATCGCTTTCAGGTACACAATTACGGCAACTAATTTGTTATTTGTTTGTTACATCCCAGTCATTGGCCTCTGTTTCAGGTACACAATCTACAAGGACAACATAACCGTTGGAGACTGTATCCTTTCAACCATTTGTTAGCACAGGATTTGTTTAACTCAATGGAATCGTTTCATAGACGTCAGGGCTCCCAATCGTCCCGCAAAACAAGGGGTCCCAGGGACTCCTTCACTTACAGTATAGAGGGTCCTAGAGGCGGGATAGAGGGTCCCAGGAGCGTTGCAAATGCTAAAAAGAACAATTCTAGCGCATCCCTGGGACCCCCTGCACATTCTTGTAGAGGGTCCTTTAGAATGTTAGTACTTCATAGATAGACCCCCAAATGGGGGTCCCTGGGAGCCCTGGATGTGTTTCCGACACTGTTCCAATCGTTTGGAGTCACGTCGGAGGGAGTTTTCTGACCAATTTCGGCGCTTTTCAGTCCCTTGTCAAACGGGCCTCAATGTAAAGCAAATAGAGGGAGATAACTCGCTATTCCTATGAATCCTCAAGACCTTTTTTGTTTTGCAGTTGCTTCCCTTAGACCATCTCTCGTGTCTCCTGTTTTCGCTTCACGCTTCTTTAAATTGTACTTCTATTATCTTCCAATTTTGCGTAATTTCAACATGGTGGCGACCACATAGTTCACTTTATTCAAACATTAAAGGAAGAGATGTTTGTGTTTATAGTTTGAAATAAATTATGCTCTATGCAAACATTTTTTATTTACGTGCCAAACCAAGTCTTTCAAAACATGACTGGCTTTGTGGTAATGGATCAAGATCATAAAAAAAAAAGTTGTCAGCCGGTCGAGTGAGAAAGTTTTTGTTTTCCCGACGAAGCGTATTGCATCAGATTAATTATATCGTGAAATATATGGGACTCACTCGTTCAAAGTTAGAAGTTTAAAAATTATGCTAATTTATCTATAACTCGGTGCGTATCCCATGTTTGTATGATGTGCATTCGGTTTTGGGCAAACTTTAGAAAATGACCTAAACTTATGCGATCTGAGGGGGGGAAACTCCACCATTTTCTGTACGACTCAATTGAGTTAAAAGTCATTGTCAAAGTGAAGTACTGAAAATGTTGAGACAATCTTAAATCTTTTTCAGAAGGTGTGTGTGTTGTCGAACATGTAAGCATCAGGCATCAGAATTGTCAGAGGATCTGCAAGTTTCAAAGGATTAAGAATTTCCGACAGAGGATTGGCTTGTCAGAGGTTTTACCTTTTTATGCAGTTATCTTTTCTGTTAAATAAAGATTTTTACAGTTCTTCTTCTTCTTTGTTCGCTCAGACAGTTTTCTGTCACATGAGCGTAGATGCATCATGCTGCCGTTATGCACCTAACTAAGAAATAGTTAGGCCCAGCATGTCCGACTTCGACTGAAGAAATCTTTTTAAGAATTTATAGAAAAAAGGCAGGAGAATGGACCAGTAAGATAGAATAATAGCAGATGACAGTAAGCAAAGGGAAAAGGCAGAGTCAAAGAGAGTGACAGATTAGAGGAAGTTAGAAGCACAGAACTTCCAGAAGGTGGAACTATTTGTACGAAAGACCCCCCGGTATCCTCAGGGGGGGGAGATTTTACAGTGATTTCTCACTGCCTAAAGCCTTTTTTGGTGATGTTAGGAACTGATTTCAGTGTTGACCCTCTACAGTCTGGGGCCTTGGTGGCCCTTGTACTGATTGGACTTCAGACCATTCTGATGCCTGAAGCATGAAAATATGTGTGGCGTGTGTCTGTGTGCATGTGTGAGTTGAGCAAGATGCTCTTGCATTAACAAAAATCACATTGTGTTGAAATGGTATTCTATAAAAATGCGTTTTGCTTGTAAATTCCAGCATCGATGTGTTCAAATTATCCTTAACACAGAGCAGATGAACTGAAAGACGGAATGAACCTGGAGTTGTACTACAAATGAGTGACGACACCGGCTACTGTAGACACCATGGTTGAACAGCATCGTCACATTTTGTGGAAAGATTTTTTTTTTTTTTCTAATTCTTTCACACCATGTCCAGATGTATTACCATAATGGCTTCTTTTTTTTTCATTTAAAAGGTGGGAGGGGGGGGTTGTTGGTGGTGTCATTTTCCTCCATCCATCATACCATTGACAGTTGTGAATCACAACTAATCACAATGTGATTATTACCAATGAGAGGCAAAACGGCAGTATTCACATTTTTGCTCCTAGGGGAGATATTTATGACAGAAAAGAGCACAGCCGATAGCTTTATTTCCCAGGGCTCCCAATCGTCCCGCAAAACAAGGGGTCCCAGGGACTCCTTCACTTACAGCATAGAAGGTCCCAGTGGCATTGCGAATGCTAAAAATAATTTTCTCAGTGCATCCCTGGGACCCTCTGCACATTCTTTTAGAGGGTCCTTTAGAATTTTAGTACTTCATAGACCCCCGAATGGGGGTCCATGTTTCCGTCAACATAATAATTATCCCCCCCCCATGGGGCAGAAATGTGAATATTAGTTATTACCTGATACCGACAAAACAACATCGCTTACAGGTTATTGTCATGGTTTCTAGATGGATTTAATTTTTCTTAGATCCCTTCCCCACTTTCTATCTTCCCTTTCATAATTTTGTTTAAAGACCCTGTGTCAAAATCACGGTTTTCACAATTTTCCCTCTTATAGCTAGTAAGGAATCTTAACTCACTAGGGACGAATGAGCCTAATTCGGCTCATGGCTCGCACAACCGTTTAGGAGGCAATTTCCCGGCTCCGGCTCATAAGAGTATCTTCAAGAGGTTTTGATTTCTGGCGTGTAACCAGCTAGATACGTTGCAAATATGCCGTTCTATTTTCTGAGTTTGCTTTGACCTTGCCTCTCTTGAAATCAACCAATCATTGCAGACTTGCCTCAAGCATTCAGGTTTGTTATGCATTGAGCTGGGGGATCAAAGATATGGAATGTGAAATTTTGATCACTTCTTTCTATTGTGTTAGCTGTTTTCGTCAATAGGAGACAAACGACGAAGGTAATGGAATCTGATACGTTTTTTGCGTTTTTCTCGTTTAGTGCATGGTGTTAGTAATGTTATCTGAAAATATCGGTCCATAGCTTTTCATAACTTTTTTGTGGTGATGGGTTTTCAACCTGCTCGAATGGCCCTTTCCATAAACGGTTTAAAGGGGAAGTCATCACGGTTTTCACGTGCTTATAGTGTAAGTTAAGAAATCTTCCTAGTATAAGAGGGAATGTGACACGTGACGTGGGGTCTTTAAAGATGACATGCGTTTACTATTCATGTTCTGTTCAGATTATCTTTCCCCTTCTTAGCTCTTGATGTCCCTTTTCCATGACCTTGTTCCCTCCCCATTTATTCTGTAATTAAATAGCACTCCCACAGTGATTGCGTTTACTGGTAATTATCAGTAAAATACTGATTGCAAATCCAAAATACTGAAATAAATTTGACCTGTCAGTCCCAGGGACTGATCCATTTTTGCTAGGACTGATAAATAATTTAACAGGCTTTGATATTGTGGTTTTCACTGGTTTTTGTTTCCCTGGGACTGGTTTTGACACGGGGGGGGGGGCATTGTTACCGATGGGACTGGTTTTCAAAACTAATAGCGCAATCTGTCCCAGTTCCATTGAGATTTTCTGTCGTTGTGATTGTGTTCAGAGAAAACTTCAGTAGGTGGGGGGTGGGGTCCAACTTCATATAGCTGGATTAGGATAGCATTGTTTGATACTGGGGGGTTGCGGTTTCTATTTTAAAACAACATGGAGGAAGTTTGGAAAGAAAAGAATGTGAAATAAAGAATGGATGATTAGCCAATAAGTGTGTGTGTTTTATCTGTGAGCGTGCATGTGTGCGTATGTGCGTCACAGCTGTTCTGTCCCACACAAAATGAACCTGTTTAGTTAAAAGACTAAATCTAAGAAGCTTAGATAAAAACTGCACCAAGCATTTGTTTGTAAACATATTTTGGCTGTATGTTCTTCATTGTGTGTTTAATATATTTCTTCCATCAGATTTATGGTAAAAACTTTTTTGTTGTTGAGCAGTATCATGCAACATATTTAGTAGAAAATGTTCTTGAATAATACACTTAATATCACAAACATAAATAAAGTTGCCTATGATGAGTGAAAATCTAGCAATATCCACTGAATATAATTAAAAAATAATTTAGTCACATACAACATATTCTTATTTATGAAAAGTTACTTGTGGTAAAGTTATGTTGGCTTGAAAAAATCTTGGTTGTGTAATGGTTAATAATAATAATGATAATAAACATTTTTAGAGTGCCCTTTCTATTTTGAGCTCACGGCGCTTTACAAACATAAACCATAAACATCTAAAATATCAACTATCCTAAAGCCACAACACACATGCACAAACACACCCACACATGCGCATGCGCACATACACACACACAGCACAGCTTTAAGGCAAAACACAGGACAAGAAATCAGAAGTATTTCTGGAAGAGGTGAATTTTGAGGTTCGTATGGATTGTCAGGTTTTTTTTTCTTAAATGTTAACAAATATACACTTTTTAAAGACTGATGTTGTGTACATGCACGTTTGAAATGTCCAGATGCAGAATACTATGGAAGCACCATGCTTCAAGTTCAATCTAAAGGAACATTCTTTTAACAGCTATGATAGACAAGACAAGTCTGTGATTTCACAAGTATTCACAAGCAAATTTGAGTGATATATTTTGTTAACATTTTTATTTACTCACCGATATTCCACAGTAAAGCATCATTTTACAGTTTGGAACAGTTTTTATTGAAGCTTTGGTCCCAGGGGTGGGGGGGAGGGGGGTGTTTAAGCTAAAACAAAAACAATAATTTTTAAAAGCAGAAACCGTTGAAACAAAAAAACAGTACAACTACAAGAGGTATTCTCCTTCTTCTTCTTCGATCGCTCAGACAGTTTCCTGTCAATTATGAGCGCAGATGCGTCATGCTGCCGTTATGCGCCTAAGTAAGAAATAGGCCCAGCATGTCTGACTTCGGCTGGAGGAAATCTTTTTGAAAGTGTTTCTTGAAAAAAGGCAGGAGAATGGACCGGTAAGGCAGAAAGATAGTAGATGACAGTTAGCAAAGGGACAAGGCAGAGTCAAAGAGAGTGACAGATTAGAGGAAGTTACAAGCACAGAACTTCCAGAAGGTGGGAGAACTATTTATACAAAAGACCCACGGGGGGGGAACAGGTATTCAAACAACAACGTATAAAATTAGTGACCTAAGAAATAACATTCAAACAAGTGATCTAAACTAGCTACTCGGACACGTTTTCAAATTAAAATACAAAAAGATCAGTAACAGAGTAGTGGCCTGATTTGTAAATGCACACAAGCAAGTTTTCTTCCCCGTGTTAATTGTTTCTTAAAGTTTTAGAAAATAAAGTTACTAGTGACCTGTGGACAAGACCCCTCCCTTATAAGACCAATTTTGGATGATTTTTGAAGGTCTCATAAAGGAGGTTCCACTGTACTAGGATGTGGACAAACTTTGCGAGATTAACAAGTTTGGATTTTCTGAGGGTATTCAATTAAAGAACTAAATGTCATAAAATTTTAATCTATTCTATCATGTTACCGTTTCACTACGAATGAGTTATTCTTCCAATTTTGTGGATGCCAATTTACCAAAGACCAAAAAGTCTTAGTCTTTACAAGACTAAATTACTTCCCTTGGTCTAGCCCCCAATACCACTAAGCTGCCGTGGACCCCACTCTCTACGTCACTTCCGGAGAGGCAACTTTAAATCATAATTTTCTGAGGGTGGTGGTTCAATTAAAGAACTAAATGTCATAAAATTTTAATCACTCCACTAAGGCACTTCCTCCTCGATCACACAAATCATGTTCACATTGTCTTTTCATCTTGTTAACACAAAAACAACAAAATAAAAACAGAAAAGTCGCTCACTATTCAAAAGGATTATACTTGATAGATCAATTTTATTATTTTTAGTCTCCACATTTTTTTTCTGGATTAATGAACAACATATCAAGTATACACAATATTTACACAAGCACATTCCTGTAAACTCCATTATGGTTTTTGGGGGGGGGGGGGGGGGGGGGGGGAAGTAGAGAAATTGTTTCCCAGTTCATTTTTAATTATCATCCTGGGACGGTATTCATGTCGAGATAGCATGAGACTTAGCCCAGCTAACTTAGAAGCTCTTCCAAAAGTCCTATTAAATCCTATAGGACATTGAGCTTCTGTTAGCATCATGCTAATCTCATGCTATCTCACATGAATACCGTCCCACACAATTCAAACAGAATGGTACCATTGTCATAATTAACAATTAAACCCTAGACACAAAACGCGCAACGAAGACCGTCATCATCAGTACACACACACAAAATTATCTTTTAAACAAGAGGCAAAGCCTTCAAGGCTCACTCGCTGTTTTCTGGAGATAGATCTAAATGCCGGAGATAGATCTAAATGCCAATCGTTTACTTTCAAATAAACTCCATACCAAAATTTTGCTGGACTCATCAGCTTGATGTGATATATCATGCTACAAAATTTTAAGTGAATCCGTGCAACGGTTCATGTAATATTGTGATAGACAAAAATTCAAGGTCAAAGGTGAAGGTGATCATGGTCACCGAGGTCGACAACACTTCGCATTCCATTTGATCTTAAGCTAGTCTACCTGCTTGCCAAATTTGGGGACTGTATCTGCCAGGATATAAAAGATATGACCCAAACAAATAATTGACGATGTTCAAGGTCAAGGTCAAGGAGTAAAAGTCACTGTAGATACCACATCACATTAGGCTAATGCGCCACCATGCAAAATTTGGGGAGTTTAACTGCGAAACTGAAAGATATGGCCCAAACAAAATTTAAACGTCAATGGTCATTGGTTAATTTTAATATGCAAATAATCTTTCTGGAAAGCTTGCATAAACATGTATGTGTATGCAAAGTTTGAACATGTACGCCATGTATCTGCCAGGATGATATGCCCAAACAAAAAGTTTGATGGTCAAGGTGTAAAGAGTAAAAGTCACCGTAGATACCATATTACCTTAGGCTAATGCACCACCATGCCAAATTTGGGGACTTTAACTGCGAAACTGTGAAAGATATGGCCAAAACAAAAATTAAATGTTAAAGGTCAAGGTCATTGGTTAATTTTAATATGTAAATCATCTTTCTTGAAAGCTTGCATAAACATTAATATGTATGGAAAGTTTGAACAATGTAACGCCTTGTAGTTCCCGAGAAAAAGCCAACGTTAAAGTTACCACAGACAGACAGACACACAGACACACCTGGAAAACCGAAGAAGCACGAGAACATAGACTCGTTTTGTATTGTTGACACGAGTGAGCCAAAAATTCAAACCAACATAACCAAAATAAAAGCTAATGAAATCATCCACCCATCTTTTCTGGAAATATTTTCAACAAATTCCCATGAACAAATATGCTATAATCATGCCATGATAAATAAGCGTTTCAATCTTGTTTTACCCATCATCTCATCTGAAGGACTCTCTCTGCTTGCGATCCTGCGCACTGATGAACTCTAAGCGCGCAGGGCTAAAGTGCATGCTCTCTCTAACACACACACACACAGATAATGTCCATACTACATAGAAAACTTGAAGGACTCTCTCTTCTTCTGTTTGCGATCCTGCGCACTGATGAACTCTTAGCGCACAGGGCTAAAGCGCATGTTCTCTCTCTAACACACACACACAGACAGAGAATGTCCTTACTACATAGAAAACTTGAAGGACTCTCTCTTCTTCTGCTTGCGATCCTGCGCACTGATGAACTCTTAGCGCACAGGGCTAAAGCGCATGTTCTCTCTCTAACACACACACACAGACAGAGAATGTCCTTACTACATAGAAAACTTGAAGGACTCTCTCTTCTTCTGCTTGCGATCCTGCACACTGATGACCTCTTTGCGCGCAGGGTTACAGCGCATGCTCTCTCTCTAACACACATACAGAATGTCCTTACTACATAGAAAACTTGAAGGACTCTTTCTTCTGCTTGCAATCCTGCGCACTGATGACCTCTTTGCACGCAGGGCTAAAGCGCATGCTCTCTCAAACACACACACACAGAATGTCCACACTACACAGAAAACTTGAAGGACTCTCTTCTTCTGCTTGTGATCCTGCACACTGATGAACTCTAAGCGCGCAGGGCTAAAGCGCATGCTCTCTCTCAAACACATACAGAATGTCCATACTACATAGAAAACTTGAAGGACTCTCTCTTCTTCTGCTTGCGATCCTGCGCACTGATGAACTCTTTGCGCGCAGGGCTAAGGCGCAGTTCCAGGATGTTCTTCAGCTTGTGCACAATCTCTACAGCGACGGCGTTGTCTGCCTCAAAGTCGTGATGCTTGTAGTTGTGCTCCGTCAGGTAGGTCAGGCGGAATGTCGAGCGACCTGGAATACAAGCGTGTGCTGTATTTTACTAGGTAGGTCAGGCGGAATGTCGAGCGACCTGGAATACAAGCATGTGCTGTATTTTACTTAATACTAGGTAGGTCCATGGATGCTCCTGCTTTCAGGATGTCCTGAAGTTCAGGATTTTTTTTATTGCCTGGAGCCGGCGTTGCCGGATTATCAGAATTTGAGAAGATGCATTTTGCTGGTTATAGAGGTCATGAAGTTTAGCCAGAAGTGAAAGGCGATTTTTTTTCTCTCCTGAATTCAGACTGAGACCCTGCACGTTATAATATGACCAATAATATAATAATTAACTATTGTAACACATTTTGCGTAAAATTTGCCTTACAGTCCGTAAAAAAAGGTAACCATCAAAACAAATAACTGAGAAGATGAATTGTGATTTCAAATGTAATACTGGTGACTAGGAATGGTGGGGCAAAGGTGTACTTTAAACACACCCCTTCATGTTTACCACCCTCAATCTCAAAGTCTGCTTCTCTCAGTTTTATATGAAAATAATCCTTTTCCCAAGAATGGCAGAATTTTGCTTCAGTCAAAAAATAATTATATGCGAAAATTTGAAAGGGGGTTGGGGGGTGCCTTAAGTACAAGATAGCTACCGTATTTTCCGTACTACATGTATAAGGCGGAACCTGCGCCTTATGATATGATTAGTAATACAGTAAGAAAATATACCGTAAACACTGGACTATACGACGCACCAGTATATAAGCCGCATCCCTTAAATTGACAAAATATTAGGTATTTATTCACATATAAGCCGCACCAGATTATAAGCTGCAGAGAAAATTATATATGCATAAAGCAACACAAATATAGAAATTCTCCTATCAGAACATGAGTATTTAATGTTCTCAGATACTTTCAACATGAGATTTTAATATGTTGACTACCAAAACCAGTTCTGAGTCTAAAGAAGCTCAAAATAGGCTGAAGAATTTGGCCAGAGACAGATGTAATCCAACTGATCAATGTAGAATGGAAAAAAATCCACAGATAAGCTGCATCATTCTATAAGCCGCATGGGCCAAAGTTGATGAAAAAAGTAGCGGCTTATAGTCCACACTTTACGGTACTAACAAAATCTGAGTTTTGCGTACAATTTTGGGAGTGCACCATATACTACAGTGGAACCTCCCTTATAAGACCTCATTTTGGATTTTTTTTTAAGGTCTTATAAGGGAGGTTCCCATATAAGACCTACTTCTCGGAGACATTGCCCTTCTTTGTAAGTATTAAAATTACCTCCCTTATAAGACCCCTCCCTTATAAGACCTCATTTTGGATGATTTTTTTACGGTCTTATAAGGGAGGGGTCTTTAAGGGAGGTAATTTTAATACTTACAAAGAAGGGCAATGTCTCAGAGAAGTAGGTCTTATATGGGAGGTAGAGTGAAAATCCGTTTAACGTCCTCCGGTCTGAAACACACATATGGGACATTAGTAGATATAAAGATGGTGGGAACGATCCTGGAGGCAATGCCCGGAGGCAGTGCAACTCCAGGAAAGTCCCGAATTTTGAACGATACAGATGTATATAAAGGAAACCTCTATTTTAACGATGCATATGGGAGGGAGTCTTATAATGGGAGGTTTTATAAGGGGGGTTCCACTGTAGTCCGAAAAATGCGGTAAACGTCGCACTATCTGTGCACACGAAAGCCTACCGCTGGACTTCTTCTCCAGGATGTCGCAGTCGGCGATGCTGTCAGCCTCGTGGGTGACGGGTTTCTGGCGTATCAGGCGAATGGAGCCGCGCAGCTGCACCGGGTCGATCTCCACCTTTTCTCCGCTGACCCCTGTCCAACCACCAAGCTATTAGTATAGCATAGTAGTATTGTGGAACCTCCCTTATAAGACCTTCAAAAATCATCGAAAATGAGGTCTTACAGGGGAGGGGTCTTATAAGGGAGGTAATTTTAACCCCTTGACTGCCAGAGAAAATTAAAGAAAAAAATCATTGGGCAAATCATGACATGAAAAAGACAACTGATAGAGCCAATCTGAGAAAATGGTCCGGGGATGTAACTCTCTTGATGACGTTAGAGCAAAATCCAGCATATCAGGGTTATTTCTCTTCATTCTGATGACTTCATCAGTGATGTCACCAGGTACGTACGTAATATGTTGGTGGCAGTCAAGGGGTTAATACTTGCAAAGAAGGGCAATGTCTCCGAGAAGTAGGTCATGTGGGAGGGAGTCTTATAATGGAGGTTCCACTGTATTTGCCTTTAAGCACTTAGAGCCAGGGCTCCCAGGGACCCCCATTTGGGGGTCTATGAAGCACTAACATTCTAAAGGACCCTCTAAAAGAATGTGCAGGGGGTCCCCCCAGGGACACGCTAGAAACAAATATTTTTAGCATTCTCAATGCCACTGGGAACCTCTATCCTGCCTCTAGGACCCTCTATGCTGTAAGTGAAGGAGTCCCTGGGACCCCTTGTTTTGCGGGACGATTGGGAGCCCTGAGTAGCATAGTATAGTGTGGGGCTGGCTCAAGCCTAAGCCTCGTGGCTTATAAACGTCCCTTCATTGATCACTGTTTCACCGCCTAGCCATTTTTCAGCCAAAATATACCATTAAACTTAACTGGGTAGAGAAAATAAAATATCTGCAATATTGTGAATTCCTCTGTGACATGCATAACATTAGACCTATCCTTACCTCCAAAAATTAAGAAAATAGGGTATTTGGATAACAGACCGTCATTTCATGCCTTTCAGTAAACCATTGTGGTGCTAAAATGCGACATTGGTGGTGAAAGGGTTAAAGCCTTTTAAAATTATGATTGTAATTCAATCATCAAGTTCAAAAAATAGTTGACTAACATTTCCATCCTTGTCAAGGAGATTTTTGAAGGTGTTTAGTGTTGGTGCTCTTTTTAGGTTAGGTGTTAGTACATTCCTGAGGTTAGCAACTCGATTACTAAAAACAAAGTTTACACCTGTTAGTATTATTGTTCATAGAAAGTCAGTCAAACGTAGAATGTTACGCTGTTGTCGCTGTAGTGCAACCACATCTACAACTGTCGCTACTATCATAGTGCTGCTACTGCTACAACTACTGCCACTGTTGCTTCTGCTTCTCATATCTAGTTGTAAAATCTGACTATTGTTTATTTCAAGGATGGCTGAAGCCCACAATGGAATGGTCGTCTTAGGACGCACATTTCACCGCCAGGGGGCAATCAAACCAGATGGGGCTTAGCGCGTGATATTCTTAGTTGGGGGTAGTGAGATAGGGCGATGAGGGAGGGAGGGAGGGACTCATCTCCCTCTCTCTCTCTCTCTCTCACTACCCCCAACTAAGCCCCTACTGGCTTGATTGCCCCCTGGCAGTGAAATCAGCGTCCTAAGTTCCATCATCATTTTTGTGCTGCAAAATTGTGTTGGTCCGATTTTTACACTGTGCGTAACTTGATCGTTTCTTGATGACTAAAATGTTTGTCTTAAACGTCACATTGTGTTAAATATCTGATCCCGGTGTAGAGTGGCACAGAGGCAACGCATTCGCCTTAAGTAAACCCGAGTTCGAACCTGGGTACAGGGGATTTTTTTCCTCTCAATCTGCACTAGGCCTTACAGTCTGAACAGTCTTTCGGATGAGACGATAAACTGAGGTCCCGTGTGCCCATGCACTTAGCACACGTTAATCCCAGTGGCAACAAAAAAGTTGTCATTTGGTCACAATTTACACCACCAACCTTTCCTTCCTCATCAGTCACACAAAAATCGCATGCAAAAAAATAAAATAAAATAAACTGACCGAATTTCACAGAGACGCCTGTGACTATAAAGTACCTACTACCTACTACCTAGCGAGTGTGGCTACGCATACTTTTTTCTGACCTAGCTGGACCTTGGTGTTTGCCCTGAGCCTGTGCATCATGATGACCATGTAGGACTTGTACTGGTGCGAGGTCAGGGAGTCTTTCTTACCCAGCTGGACCTCGGTGTTTGCCCTGAGCCTGTGCATCATGATGACCATGTAGGACTTGTACTGGTGCGAGGTCAGGGAGTCTTTCTTACCCAGCTGGACCTCGGTGTTTGCCCTGAGCCTGTGCATCATGGTGACCATGTAGAACTTGTACTGGTGCGAGGTCAGGGAGTCTTTCTTACCCAGCTGGACATTTGCCCTGAGCCTGTGCATCATGGTGACCATGTAGGACTTGTACTGGTGCGAGGTCAGGGAGTCTTTCTTACCCAGCTGGACCTCGGTGTTTGCCCTGAGGCGGTGCATCATGGTGACCATGTAGGACTTGTACTGGTGCGAGGTCAGGGAGTCAGCCACCAGGGACGCCTCTCCCGACTGAGGCTCCTCCTTGTCTCCCCCGCCACGCGTACCTGACAGTGACACACCACAGAACTTACATTACAGAAATTAAACCTACCTTATTTTTCGGACTATAAAGGCGAAACTTTTTTTCACAGACTGAGACCCCTGTACCTTATAATATGACTAATATAATAGTAATAAAGATATAGTACTTAGTAGCCATATCTTAATTTTGTGTAAAATGCACCTTATAATAGTTATAGTCCGAAAAATATGGTACCTTAGCTGAATAATTCAGAGGATTGGACTTCAGACTATCCTGATGATGATTGATTTAATTTAAAGTCTGTTCACAACAATGGTGATATTAGACTTAAATAAATAAACTAAATAAACAAAACAAAAAGAACAAAAAAGACATAAACAAGTATTGAATTAAAATGAGGGGAAAAGTGTGTGTGTGCGCGCGTGTGTGTGTGTGTGTGTGTGTGTGTGTGTGTGTGTGTGCGTGTGTAAAGTATTTCCCTATCTTTGGATTCAAAACCATCCCGGCATTGCTCCGCTCACTGTTCTCGCGGACGAGGCAGAACTCCATGGTGTCCATGTGGGCCAGGCTGGAGTCCAGGTCCACAGCCACACCCGGCTCACTCTGCTTCTCCAGGTTGTAGTTCAGCCCTGGGGGAGGAGCACACACATTGCAACAATCAGGCTGGAGTCTAGGTCCACAGCCACACCCGGCTCACTCTGCTTCTCCAGGTTGTAGTTCAGCCCTGGTGGAGGAGCACACACATTGCAACAATCAGGCTGGAGTCCAGGTCCACAGCCACACCCGGCTCACTCTGCTTCTCCAGGTTGTAGTTCAGCCCTGGGGGAGGAGCACACACATTGCAACAATCAGGCTGGAGTCCAGGTCCACAGCCACACCCGGCTCACTCTGCCTCTCCAGGTTGTAGTTCAGCCCTGGGGGAGGAGCACACACATTGCAACAATCAGGCTGGAGTCCAGGTCCACAGCCACACCCGGCTCACTCTGCCTCTCCAGGTTGTAGTTCAGCCCTGGGGGAGGAGCACACACATTGCAACAATCAGGCTGGAGTCCAGGTCCACAGCCACACCCGGCTCACTCTGCTTCTCCAGGTTGTAGTTCAGCCCTGGGGGAGGAGCACACACATTGCAACAATCAGGCTGGAGTCCAGGTCCACAGCCACACCCGGCTCACTCTGCTTCTCCAGGTTGTAGTTCAGCCCTGGGAGCAGCACACACATTGCAACAATCAGGCTGGAGTCCAGGTCCACAGCCACACCCAGCTTCTCCAGGTTGCAGTTCAGCCCTGGGAGCAGCACACACATTGCAACAATCACCAACAATCATGAGTGAAAGCAGAACATCCTCTCAACAGACCTGTTTACCCCCTACACAAGTCTTGAGTAGTCTGGATAGCTGAAATGAGTAGTTTGGGTGCAAAATGTGTAGTTTTATTCATTAAACCATCAAACAATGTTCACTGAAAATGAGTAGAATCTAGCATTATTTTCAATTTTGAAGAGTAGTAGAGATCCAAATTGAGTAGAATACTACTCAAAAAAAGTAGAGTAAACAGGTCTGTCTCAATCCTGAAATGACACGTTTCGATGTTCTCTGCACTGGTGATCGCATTAACCCTTTCGCCGCCAGCCATTTTTCAGCTAAAAAATGTCCATTAAACTTACCTGGATAACAGACCCTGATTTGAGGCCTTTTAGTGACATGGGTGTTAAATCATTGTGGTGCAAAAATGCGACGTTGGCGGTGAAAGGGTTAAAAATAATGTCCAACGTGTGTGTGTGTACATAGTGGATGGGTGGGAGTGGTGTTAGAATTGCATATCTATCATCTTGTTTTGATCTGCCATCAACTTTGGCTGAAATGTTTGTTTTATGAGACCGGGGTTCCGGGTGACAAGATGGCCAATCCTGAGGACTCTTTCTATCAGCTTTTTCAATCCTGATTTCAGGAGCATGCCTGAACTACTTTCACCCATACACACACAGGCAATACATTACATTCGAGATAGTGGACAAATCTGTGCTATCAAACAACCCTTTTAAAACTTCCATAAACATGGGTGCAACTACACAAAATGGAAAAACCTGAAAGGCCGGGGTCTAGGTGTAACGTCCCCCGGCAGCTAAAGAAAAAATTGAATTATGAAGGTATTTTACTATCTTAAGTTTGCTTTTTCCACAATTCATACAAAATGCTTATTTTAAAGTGTTTGAAAAATACAGTAGACACACAAAGATCTTGTTTGACAAATTTAAATAAAAGGAAATTCTTTTCCTGGTCAAATTCAAAAACAGGAAATCCTTGTATACCAGGAAAAGTTGCACCCATGCATAAACAATATTTCAACTGCAGCAAATTGCAAATGGCGGCCACTGAAACTTGCCAGTTTTGTTGTGAAAATGAAAGCAGGGTTGTTTGCAGCTTTAGGGGGTAGACCTACCATAGGAGGGGTCACTAAATTCTTTAGCAGAGGCTGGGGTTATGGACCCAGACCCGTAACCTGTATTCTCCAGGCTACGGTTACGGGGCTCAATCACATGACGCAAAAATTGTGCGCAAGTGTCTTGGAAAACTACTAACATTGACTCCAACGCTTTACTAACCCTATCCCATATTTTAACGAAACCTTGATGCGTTAAATGTACAAAATAAGAAAATGCATTTGTTGATAATAAAAAAAATTGACAAGCAAGAGTTACTATCCCTGAACATGGTCCGAGTGTTGCAACACTGTAACCGCAGCCATTGTGAAATTCTTTAGGTCATAAATATAAAATGTATGCCATAAAATTATCCCAATTTTAGCCTGAAAGTCAAACACAACCTAAAAGACATAGAGAATCATTTGTAAGCTTGAAAATTAGATGTCACTACAAAATAAAAATTAAATGGAAAAATACCTGGCGGTGTTACTAAAAATAGCACATATAACTTTTTTCCTAAACTGCATAAGAAAGAATTTTCTGATTGCTTTGAATTTTGGTGAACACGTAAACGGTTGTCATACCTGAATTTTTGTCATGGGAGATAAGGCATATGTGGCAAATTTCACTTTTTATGATTTAATACACATATACACAAAATGTATTAAAATAAAAATATAAATAATTATGTCACAAAATAAAAAATAATCAACTATTTTCGAAACAGATTCTGACCTGGGCGTGTGCGTATCTTGCGTCTGTTGATGATCTTTTCCAGGATGGCTCTCATGGGAACGTTCAGCGTGTCCAGTTGGAACTTGTTGAATCCACGATTAGGAACGTTGCTATATGTATACAAACCAGGCGCACAGAAATCAAAGAAAGAAAAACAAAACACCTTCAATATTCCCAATGTTTCAGCTGATTTTAGTCACAGCTTTCCTCAGGGGACAACATGGTCAGAATGAAGCAGGTATCTTGTTCTATGACAACAAATCACATTCAAATCACCCTCTCACTCCCCATGCAGTACCCACCCCCTCACTCTCTCCATATACAAAACACATAGAAAGGTAACACTGCTGTTTCGTGCAATGCCTACATACATATAGACAAAATACAGGCATGTGCACACACACACACACACACAAACACATGGGAATGGTGAGAGCATCCTGTTGAAACTTGTTGAATCCCCGATTAGGAACGTTGCTATATATATATATATACAAAACACATAGAAAGGTAACACTGCTGTTTCATGCAATGCCTACATACATATAGACAAAATACAGGCATGCACGCATGTGCACACACACACACACATACACATGCACACAAACACATGGGAATGTTGACAGCATCCTGTTGGAACTTGTTGAAACCCTGATTGGAAACGCTACTGTCAGATGCAATACAAACAGTGGGGATACCGCAGGGCCTTTCGTACAAATAGTTCCCCAACCTTCTGGAAGTTCTGTCTCCTTTCAAAAAGTGGTCAAGCAAACAAAAGCACAATCACATATTGAGAATGTATGACGACTTAGGTAGGGGAGTGGGGGTGGGGGTAGGGAGTGCACTCTTGAAGGGCAAGTTAAACTCAAGAGATGTATGCCAATACAGTGGAACCTCCCTATAAGACCCCCTATCATAAGACTCCCTCCCATATAAGACCTACTTCTCTGAGGCATTGCCCTTCTTTGTATGTATTAAAATAACCTCCCTTATACAACTCCCTCCCACTCAAGACCTGTTTTTGGATATTTTTTTCAAGGTCTTACAAGGGAGGTTCCATCGCATACTTGAAGCGATATTGGTGCACTTCCATTTACCGTGCTTTCCGGTCTACAAAGCGCACCGTTGTCTAAGCCTCACCCCCTGAATTGTATTAAAATTCTGGAGAAAAAAACAACGATAAAGCCGCATTCAGTGTCTGTGTCTAAGCCGCAAGAGACAAAAAAAGAAAAACGAACCCGAGAAGATGAGCAGACGAACGATCGAAAGCCACAGCGACTTTGACGGATCGTGATACCGCCGATTAAATTCTTCAGTTTCGGTATGAGAACGGTTCGTTTTTACCGAGATTGAGGATGTCAACACGCGCAGGCTGGAGTTGGCGACCAGCATAAGATATGGAAGGGGAAATATTCACAAATTTTCCGCAATCGTTGTTTTAGCTGCAGGGGTTAAAAGTTGAAGAAAAAAGTAGCAGCTTATAGCCCGGAAAATACGGTAATGAATTTTCAAAAAAAGGTAGCTTGTTCTCAAAGTAGTCAAAATGCACAAAAGAGACTGACATGGTGACGACGTAAGACGACTTGGGCACGGGGGTAGGGGTGCACTCCAGCAGGGCCAGCTTGCCGAAGCCGAACTTGAGCACAGGCTCCCTGTTGTCCAGGCTGGGGAAGTCAGCGTCCACCTCTCCGTCGTCCTCCGCTATGTGCAGACAGTAGTGGTTCACTGGCTTCCTGCATAGCACAGCATTGAACACAAAAAGTAAACAACAAATCTACAAATCAACTGCTTTCATATTTATCTATGAAGTGGCAGGGATTTGCAGGTGTCATGCAGTAAACAGCTTTAAAATAAAAAGTAAAACAAAGTTCTTAAAAATCCATAAAAATTAAAAAAACAAGAAATCATGCAAGACTAGTAGTTCATTGGCTTCCTGCATAGGAAAACAATTTTTTTTTTTTAAATCTGGAAATCCAAAATCATCTGCTTTCATACAGTAATGTACAAAATGGCAGTGATTTGCTGGTTTCATGCAACAAACAGCTTTAGAATAAAAGTAAAACAAAAAGTTATTGAAAAATCAACAACAAAAATCAAAAGACATCATAAAGCAACATGCAGGCAGTAGCAGTTCACTGGCTTCCTGCATAACACAGCATTGAACACAAAAAGTAAACAAAAAATCTACAAATCAACTGCTTTCATATTTATCTATGAAGAGGCAGTGATTTGCTGGTTTCATGCAGCAAACAGCTTTAAAATAAAAAGTAAAATAAAAAGTTATTGAAAATATAAAAAACAAAACAATCAAGAAATCCTGCAGAAAGCAATGTGAAGATAGTAGTGGTTCACTGGCTTCCTGCATAGCCCAGCATTGAAAACAAAATATATTTTTGTTAATCTGTAAATCAACTGCTTTCATACAATAATGTACAAAATGGCAGTGACTTGCTGGTGTCATGCAGCAAACAGCTTTTAAAAAAAAAGTTATTGACAATCTAACAAACAACAAAGAAGTCATAAAGCAATGTGCAATGTGGTTCACTGGATTCCTGTATAACACAGCATTGAAAAACAAAACTGAAGAAAAGATCAAACAAAGAATGAAGGATATTCCCTGTTGTCCAGGCTGTGTACGTTAGCTCAGAAAAAGGCTCCACTGAACTCCATCAAAGTGACTCAGCAGCAGTGCAGTGTCTCCTCTGGTGGTTGCCTCCTGACGGCCCAACATAGAGTTTACGCC
>JAGGCT020001604.1:0-25000 GCA_017654935.2 Phymorhynchus buccinoides
AGGCCTACAACGAAGCCTTCGACATGCATGATCTGACTCGGCCTGAAGACGTGCTGTATTACCTAGAGCGGAAGTCGGCCCTCCTGCGCGAAGAGGGTGTGCAGTTCATCTCCACCGAAATGAATAAGAAACTGCTGGGCTATTTCGCTGGTGAGTCACTCACTACGTGCAAGTTTATAGAGTTTTGAACATTTGCGCTTTTGGGTTCCTTTGTCTTGTTGGTGTTAATGCTGCCTCATTTGTTGGTGTTGTTGGTTTCCTTATTGTCTTATGCTTACGACACAATAAAGCCATCAACATGACGATGATGTTGTCAATCAAAAGGAGAAAAAGAAGAAGATGATGATGAATACAACGATAAAGGAAATACTATTTTAATTTTGAATTTGTTGTCATTTTTCATTCTTTTAGGTAGGCCCACATCTAAAAAAATACTTTCTATTTAAAAATGACGAGTTCCTTGTCTTTTCATCAGAAGACATTTGTGACGAGGTAATGGGTTAAAAGGCTAAGCCTCTAGGGAAGACTTTTAGTGTGTTAAATTTTCAAACAGAAAATTTGCCTTTAGCCCACTTCTCTAGGGTACGGGAGATGAGCAACTTTCCTGGCCCCTTTTCATCTAATAAATTTATATTTGTGCCCGGGTTCTGGCTCGTATGGTTGTAAGAAATACAAGTGGTTGAATTGCTCTAAATGGCAGACAGAGAGAAGTAGGGTTTTGCATGAAATTACAAGACTCCCACTCTCATCAGTCTGACCAAAGGGTTCAGGATTATTTGACACTTGTATTTTATTTACTCACAAAATCTGCATAAGATTATGCAACAATAATAATAAAACAGCTCAATGGCGCCAAAACAAAATATGAATAAAAAAGCAATGGAATCCGAAAGGATTTACAAGACTTTTGTCTTTCTAGAAGGTTAGCCCCAAGCCGGAAGGGTTACTAATTATCTTCAGTGTCCGGAGGAAAGTTCAAATGATTGGCGCGGTCCGGTGGACTTAGCTGTTGTCAAGTTCCTCCGTAGTGATCGGCGAGTGCTGGGGTGGCTGGGCTTGCTCGTCAGGTGAGAGTAGCTCCCAGTCGTTCCGGTTACGGCTTCGCGGGATGGCACGGTTCAGGCGTGGTCTCCTCGCGGATTCTGGGTGCGGGTCGTCTTGGCGGCGTTCCCGTCTTGGTGCTTGTGAGTCAGGGGTAATCTTCCTACCCACGATGCCCTGCTGATAATCACAGGAGAAGGTGGATGTAGGTCTCTATGGCTTAGAGACAAGGGGCTTCAGTCGGCAGGGAATTAGTGAATCCCAACCGGCTAGAAGGCTTCCCTTGTACAATAGCACTAAGAACACATAATCTGAATTTCAGTTAACAAACTGAGATCAGTAAAACATAAAAGGTGATCAAGCCAACATCACTCTCCATCCAACACCTGGAAAGGAATGGTATCATAAAGTGCAAGATTGCAACCCACAGGTTTCCTACTAAAAATAGACAAAAGGGTTAGTAGGCATAAAATCCGGTTCTGGTACCAAAAGAGTTAAAGTCAAAAACACACACACACACAAATAATCAGTGCACATAAATAGAACAGAATGTTTACTACTTCTTTTCAATAACATATCTATCTACTCCTTATTCATCATTGAACATAGGATCTAGATCAAAACTAGGATCAAACAAACCAAATCTCAATCACCAGCTATCAATAATACTCACTAGGTGGGCTATTATGTATGACTGGCTGGGAGAGGGGTTGAGTCTGCAATGTTGCTCCAGCTAGGTTTCAGCGTCTTGTGTCAAAGTATGTGTAAGCTAACTTTTTCTCACTACTCCAATTATAGCCTTCACTTTCAAACAATGAAAGCCTGTGATTGGTTTATAGCAATTGACACGTCACAAGATGATGCTATAATTTTATGCATACTAGTACCGAACAATCACGCACCGGTTACATTCCTATCCTTCTCCTGACTGGAAAGGGAAATCGTCTTCAAAGGACACCGCCTGTGGTTGTCACTTTCTCGTGAGGGGGAGGTAGATCGGGCATCAAAGAGACAAATGCCTTAATCGGCGTCGGTTTGATGGTGGATGGCAATTAAAGTGGCGGCCGAGTAAAGAAGGGGGGGGGGGGGGGGGTGTAGATAAAGAAAGAGGGGTCGCGCGGGACACTTACTTCACAACATTTCAATGTGACTGATCTTTTAGCTGTCAAAATGCTCCAACAGACACGCTCAGCAGCAATCTTCTCAGCGTCCTTCCATCACATGTTTGTTGTACAAACGAACAGGATGAAGAAAAAAACTTTTTTTTTCTTTATATTAAAAAAGAGGAATTCTTGTTGGTCTTTAACTTGCATCAATTGTCTACAGACGTTCAAAAACAGCTGAAGCGATTCCACGGTCAACAAAACCCCAACTTAGTCAAGCTGGGGAGCGCCATCTTGAGGCACATTCATCAAACGGAAGCTGGTGACGAGGACGCAGACGGTTTCCGGATCCTGGTGTTCGTGAGGACGCGCGCCATCTGCCGGGCTCTGTGCCACTGGCTGAACGGGGCTGAGGTGGATGACAAGCTGAAGGGGCTGAATGCTCAGAGCTTCACTGGAACCGGGGCTCACCAGGAGCATGGAGGTAAGAGGGCGTTTGGGTAGGCGGGGAGGGATAGGATTGTACGATGAATGTGTGATGTGTGCTGTAGGCTTAGAGTGACATGCTGTGTTGTGGGATGAATGTGTGCTGTAGGCTTAGAGTGACATGCTGTGTTGTGGGATGAATGTGTGCTGTAGGCTTAGAGTGACATGCTGTGTTGTGGGATGAATGTGTGCTGTAGGCTTAGAGTGACATGTTGTGTTGTGGGATGAATGTGTGATGTGTGCTGTAGGCTTAGAGTCACATGCTGTGTTGTGGGATGAATGGTAGGTGTGTGTTACAATGACAAGTTATTTCCCAGGTCTGCTCCCACCCCCACCACCCCAAAATGAAATGGGTAGGCGCTGCGTTTGCGGTGACGCGCTCTCCGGAGGAGAGCAAACCGAATTTCACAGACTAGTCCCTGTGATCAGCAAGTAATACCAATAGTAATTGTTCCCTGTTTTGGGGTTGTTGTTTTTATCAATGACTAATGTTTTGTTATCATCATATCATAACACAGAACAACTGACTGATCAACGACTACTGTTCTACTATCATCATCACATCATAGCACAGAACAACTGACTGATCAATGACTACTGTTCTACTATCATCATCACATCATAGCACAGAACAACTGACTGATCAATGACTATTGTTTTACTATCATCATCACATCATAACACAGAACAACTGACTGATCAATTACTTCTGTTTTACTATCATCATCACATCATAACACAGAACAACTGACTGATCAATGACTACTGTTTTACTATCATCATCACATCATAACACAGAACAACTGACTGATCAATGACTACTGTTTTACTATCATCACATCATAGCACAGAACAACTGACTGATCAATTACTACTGTTTTACTATCACCATATCATAACACAGAACAATTGACTGATCAATGAATACTGTTTTACTATTATCATCACATCATAACACAGAACAACTGACTGTTCAACGACAACTGTTTTACTATCATCACATCATAACACGGAACAACTGACTGATCAATGACTACTGTTTTACTATCATCATCACATCATAACACAGAACAACTGACTGATCAATGACTACTGTTTTACTATCATCACATCATAACACGGAACAACTGACTGATCAAGTCCAAGTCTCTCTGTCTGTGGGTCTGTCTATCCACCCACCCCTCTCCCAACCCCACCCCTCTTTCTTTTCGCCTAGTATCTTTATTCTAGTAAAATAATTGTCCCTTGTTGCCAGTGGCAGGCATGACGGCCAACGAGCAGGTGGAGACGCTGAAGCGGTTCAAGTTGGGCAACGTCAAGCTGCTGGTCGCCACCTCCGTGGGCGAGGAGGGCATCGACATCCCCGAGTGCAACCTGACCATCCGCTACAACCACGTGGGCAACGAGGTCACCACCGTCCAGACCAGAGGTGCGTCAAACGCATGGACACCATCATCGTCACGCTCGTAACATAATTGCCTGCCTCGCGTTTTGTTGTTGTCGTTGCAGTTTTGAGAGAAAGTAAAAGAAAGGAGAGAAAACAAATGTAGTAATGTGTCACTCATACTACTAAGATTAGAGGCTTTCAGTCTATCAGTCCATGGATCGATAAAAAGAGCTGGTGCCCTCGAAATATCTCGCTCTTGATGATGGTGGGTTTTTTCTCTATAAGATTTGAGACTTTGTTTTAATACAAGAAATATGTGAGCAACGATTTTAGATCATGACTTTTGTGGAAACAACAGGTGCTGGTGGAGACCCGTTCGGAGGTTCTTTTGCAGCTGTGATTGGAAAATAGCTTAAAGTCTGACCAAGGCAGTAATCCTATTAGCATGATGACGTTATGAGAGATTTTAGGTGTATGTCACACTAGTCGAGGCACTTACTGAACTGTCCACTTTTGGACATTCGGTTGGTGTGATTAGACCATTTACTGCGGACGGACGACCTTGAATTTCAATCAAGGCTTTGAATAAGAGAGTTCACGTAACTGCGGGCAAAACATGCGGACAAAAGTGTAGTCAGAAGCCGGTCTAGTCTATAATGACCACCCATGGCAGATTCCCTCAGAGTTGCTTAGCTTAGCGATTGTGTGGTGCTCTGTACAAAAATAGAGATCATTTTCAGATTAAAGAGACAGATGCTGTTTTGGGACAACTGAGCTGAAATTGGCTGGCAGAGGAAATGCCCTTTACAAAGGACACCCCCACCACCCCCACCACCCCCACCACCCCCACCACCACCCTAGTATGGACCATGTGACTTTAGGATCTAGCACAATTGGCATTAGGTACTATACGTCATTCATTGTTTCAACCATGCACCATGTATGTGTGTGTGTGTGTGTGTGTGTGTGTGTGTGTGTGTGTGTGTGTGTGTGTGTGTGTGTGTGAAGTCAAGTCAAAATCATGTTTATTGAGGTTTAAAGAATAAGCTGCCAAAGCTTTTTTTCATCCTGCCCTCTTTTAAAGGTCTGTGTGTGTGTGTGTGTGTGTGTGTGTGTGTGTGTGTGTGTGTGTGTGTGTGTGAGCGTGTGTGTGCGTGCGTGCGTGTGCACAGCGCGTATGGTGCAAGTGCATGTCGCGTGCTGTGCGTGCGTGTTGGCGTATGTCAATGTGTTTTTGTTCCAGGGAGGAGTCGTAAGCAAGGCGGTCGCTCGCTGCTGATGGCGATGCCCAAGATCATCGAGCAGGAGGAGCTGAACAGGGAGAGAGAGAAGCTGATGCACAGTGCACTCATGTTGATCAATGCCATGCCCCAACGGCACATCCAGGACTTTGTGGAAAAGGTAATTGAGGATTTGACCACCAAAACAAAGCGCTGTGTAAAGATCAACGAATGAAGTACACACCATACGCGTGCGTCCGAAGAAATGATTTCATGACTGATCTTTGTATTAAGTTGTGAACTCCTCCTCCTGAACTTTCTCATACCAAATACTTCTTCGTTTCCTAATCCGTCACGTCCATTTCATTCGCTGTCTTTTTCTGTTTATGTTGTACATGTTATTTTATGTGATTTGACGCGGTATGATATTATTGTGTTGTTTACTAGTATAAGAGTTAACGCCCTTGGCGAACGCACGCGCGCGCACTCCCGCCCCTGCATCCAAGAAGTCCGCCATCTAAGAAGTAGCCAATGTATCATCAATAAACATACTGCTTACACACGAGCTGTGTTTCTATGTGTTCCTATTGACTGAAAGACATAATAGATATGAAGAGCATACTTGTGTGTAAGGGTTGGGGGTAGTTAGTGGTGCTACGCACACGCATGTAAAAGCGTTTATTGTTGCTCTTGTTTTTGTTCTTCTTGTTGTTGACTTTCTTTGTCTTCTTGTCTTGTCTTGTCTTTATTTTGCTCCCTTTCTTTCTTGTTGCTGCTTCTGTTTATCCTGTAGCTTCCCCTTATTCTTCTTCTGGAACTTGTTTTAGTGTGAAAATTATTTGTTAGTGTCATAACACAAAAATGGCACAGGGTTTCTTTACTTCGTTTTAGAATGAGAGCACTTGGACTCCAATCAAGCCAGCGCTGATATAATGCTAAACATTGCCCGCTATTAATTGTTCTGTATGTAACTCAAATAATACAGAAGATGAGCGACATTTGTTCTTTTATTGTGAAGCATATAAAGCTGTTTGTGAAAAACATTTGTTAAGTGCTCCTGTACTTTGATAAGTAAGGTCTGTTGGTCGCTTGAGGTTTGATTTATTGATTAGAATTAAATCCATTTTCAGGTTTTGTTTTATGTAAAATCCTTTTTACCTTCATGCAAAAGTGTGTACCCATGTGTCAAATAGCGTATAGGCCCACCTTGCAGATGGAATAAAACTGATTCATTTGTCATTTGCCCATTCTCTCTCTCTCTCTCTCTCTCTCTCTCTCTCTCTCTCTCTCTCTCTCTCTCCCCCCTCCTCTCTCTCTCTCTCTCTCTCTCTCTCTCTCTCTCTCTCTCTCTCTCTCTCTCTCTCTCTCTCTCTCCCTCCCCCTCTCTATCTCTCTCCATCCACTCCCAGGTACAAACCAAGGTGTTGGAAGCAGAGGAGATCGACCAGATGATGAAGAGAGGCAAGAAGAGGAAACGGGAAACCGACTTCTCCATCGCCTGCCCCCAGTGTCCCAAGGTCAAGGTCAATGGAAGTCAGATCCGCAAGGTCAACGACGGCCACCACATCATCATCGGTCACGACATTGACAAAGATCTGGTCATCCTGCCCGGGAAGAAGGTCCTGAAGAAGGACGACTGGGAGATTAAAGGCTCCGTCAATTGCAAGTGCAAGAAACAGCTGGGCCAGCTGCTCACCTACAAGAAGGTCAGTGTTATCACAGACGATTTAGAACAGACGCATTTCTTTCCCTTTCCCCTATGAGATCAGTGAGGGTTATCTTTCCATATATAAACTTTCTGGTGTTGTGTAGAGGGCCCAGACACTGATCAGACAGACAGTGATAAATGCCTGGCACAAAATTCAATAAGCAAAGATAGATCACTCTCCATCCGGTCCCTAATCAAGGCACACAGCTACTATCAAGGCTATCTGCAGTACCTGTTCGCCTAGCTCAGTGCTGAAAAAAGTTACAGAGGAGCAGACCCAGGAACTTCTTTATCGCCTGGCAGACAATGAAGGAGTACATTTTTTTTTTTTTAATTGTGATAATTATTACGTCTCAGTGTTTTTTAATATGCAGTCTATTCCCTTTTTCTTTTTAACAATGTTTGATTAATCGAAGTGTGTATCGGATTGCGGTAGCCTTTTAAGCTTTATATGCAAATGCAGTACACATTTCCTTAGTTTATGTATTGAAAATAAACCTCCCTTGAATCTGAAGACTTTAGTTAGAGATAACATGTTGGCTTAGAGCCTGGTTTGGTAGCCGCCAGCGGCCTGATTTGTACTCACTTTCCACAAGACATTATTATTATGCTCTGAACGCTAGGTCTTCTGCAAAGACAATAAAAAGATGTGGTGTGCTTACGCATTTCGTGCACATTATTTTCTCTGAAATCGGAATGTGTTGGCTAAATGCAGAGAGGAGACCAAAGCTTAAAACCGAACACATACATACTTCATCCGTTATAGCATATATTATAATATGGCCTGGGAACGCAGAAGAAGAAGAAGAAGAAGAAGAAAAAGAAAAACAAGAAGAAGAAGTGCACAATATAAAACCAATTGGCAACAGAAGGGGTTGTCAATGTTCCCAATTTCTATGATGAAAGTCACGCGTTCTAAAGTTAATCTTATACTTGCGCAGGCCACCTTCATCCTGGTGTCTCCCAAGTACTGGCTGTTCCTGGACGAGGAAGGCAAGCCGTGTGCCTACAAGAAGTGGAACCAGGTGCCCCACCACATCCCCGAGGTCAGTCCTCAGGACATCAAGAAGCACATGGGACAGGAGGACGACTCTGACCTGTAGGATGAATCCGACCAGTGAACACTGGCCAGTAGAAGGACAGAGACTGACGCAGCCAGAACACAGAGTCCATCAGGGGCGGATCAAATAGTAATGGAGGGAGGGGTGGGGGTAGGGGGTCTGACGATGGTTTGAATGTAAAAGACGCATTCGAGGCCTTTTCTGGGAGAATTAGGTGTGGGTGAATTCATGATTCTTATTGTTCTTAGCTGAAACTCTGGCATGGAATTGTAATTATGAAGTACGTGAAATCAAAGGTGTCGGCGTGTTCCCTCCTTTTCTTTGGAAGGGGGGGTGGGGGGAGTACATCTCTGTCCATTACAACAGCGATGGCATCCAGATTAAGATGTGATCAGACAAAGAGGATAAAATCAACCATTTTAGCTATAAATGTTAAAGAAAAAGGTTTATGAATGAAGTCCGCTTGAGGCTGTTGTTATTATTTATTTATTTGCTTGCAGTTTTACTTTTTGTAAACTTTTAAAAAAAATCGGCAGATTGTAGCTTATACTTATTTTAGTGTTTTGTCATGTGTATTTGTATGTTGATCCCCATAATAGACATAACATATTATTCAGATTTAAGGTTGTGCAGATTTTATATTGTTGTGCAAAAAATGATGTTATTATGAAATATTTGATTAGTTAGTTTTAAATTGTCAAAGCAGATTTGTTGTATAGAATCATGATGGTGACGTAAATAAAAATGAACATACAGTGTAGAAACGATTTCGTTGTGACAAATAAAATGACGCAGTTGAGCAACAATGACTTTGTTGTATCAAAAAATGAATGTGTTGTTCTGGATTGATAATTATGGTGATATGAAGTTATACTGTCTATCTTTATCTAAAACTTTATTATTTGTATGTAAATGTGTACATATGTAAGGTCTTCTTTTTTAACTGTTACCGTTGTCTGGGTGTGTTTTTTTCTCCCTCTCTTGTCAAATAAAGTTTTCCAGTGTCCAGTCGAGTCTCTCTCTCTATCTCATTACCATGTATAAATAAAATTTCGTTCGTTCTCTCTGAGAGAGGGGGTGGGGAGACACAGAGAGAAAGAGAGAGAGAGAGAGAGAGAGGGGAGAGAGAGAGGGAGGGGGAGAGAGGGAGGGAGAGAGAGAGAGAGAGAGGGAGGGAGAGAGAGAGAGGGAGGGAGAGAGAGAGAGAGAGAGTATGGCCTTTATTGGTGCATTCCTTCCTGTTACTTGTTTACATTTTTATTAGTTTCTGTGAGGGTGATGTGTTATCAGAGAGTGGCAGTGCTGGTGAACGAGGGTGGATGTCTGTGAGGGAGAATCATGTTATTTTTGTTACTTTATTTTTTTGCATGCGAATGTTGGGAGTATGAATTTTTTGCTGATTTTAATGCATGTTTTTCATCTTTCATTATTGCTTTTGTAAAGCGCATCGAGCATACTACTGTATGGATTTTAGCGCTATTTGAAATATTATTAGTATTATTGTTATTATTATTATTATTATTATTATTATTATTATAGGATTAGATTTCATTTTGTTATATATATGTGTTTACTACAAAATGCGTGCATGTTAAAGAGGAGTATGTAGAATAGGATTTGGTTTTATTTTGTCATGTGTATGTGCTTACATTTTCGATTTATGATTAGTATGTAAAGTGGGCTTAGGCTTGATTTTATTATGTGTATCGGCTTTATGTTTAAATTGTGTATATGTTACGAGTATGATTAGTCTTGATTTTGTTATGAGTATAGGCTGAGTTTTAGTTATGTGCATGTCAAAGATGAGTATTATAAAGTAAGATTAGGCTTGACTTCATCATGTGTATGTTTTTACTTTACAATATGTGTATCCGCATGCAAACAAAATGACTAGGTTTGCTTTTGATACGTGTGTGCGTTTACCTTTTAATTTGTGCATGCTAAAAATGAATAATGTAATGTAGGAATAGGTTTCATGTTGCCATGGGTAAATGTATTTACATTTTAAATTGTGAATGCTAAGATGAGTGGGTTTTTTTCAAATAAGTACATTGAAATGATGAGTATACAAAGTATGATTAAGGGTGTGTTTTTGTGTGTGTTTTTGTATGTGGTTTTTTTTGGGTGTTTTTTTCTCTCCATATGCTTGTGCACCTCTCAATTTCTGAATGTTAAAGATGAGTGTGAAAAGTAGGATTGGGTTTTATTTTCCCGTGTGCATGCGCTTACTTCCCAACTTTTGAATGTTAATAATGAGTATAGTCAATAATAATAGGTTTGATTTTGTTATTGATGCTTTACAATATTGGGATGTTTTTTGCATGCTTTATATTACTTTGTCTGTGCTTATTTCGTTTTCCATGTTTCTACTTTTATGTACCGTATGTATTTTGTCCAGAGGGCTGGATGTAAAAAAGCATGTTATTGCTTACTCTATTACCCTCTTTAAATAAAATTCATTCACTCTCTCTCTCTCTCTCTCTCTCTCTCTCTCTCTCTCTCTCTCTCTCTCTCTCTCTCTCTCTGTGACTATTGTGACAGTTGACGTGTTGTGCAGGTTGCGCTTTACAAATTGTATAAGATTAGATAACAAATTTTAAAAATCAGAACAAATGTTCTTGCTGTTTGACACTGATATTTACAAGGTGTTCTTTTTAAAACAAAAGAAAACATTCTGTGATTCTTGAAATCCGAGAAACTTAAGTCCAGAAGTACTACTTAAGTTAATTGTTCCAAATTTGTGAATCTGTGATACACTGTGATGTGATATTTAAAAATGATGGTTATAACTAGATACATTTAAAACAGTACATTAATGAAAACAGAAAATTGTGTAATATGGTAGTGCAGTCAGTAACATATTTCACAGACATTCTTTCTTCTTCTTTTTCTTACAGTTTTGATGCTTTATTTGTGTTGCTATTTTAAAGTTGTGTTGGCCTACACGTTCATTAAACGTTTACTTAAATGTTGATAGTATGTATATTTTACAGAAATAAAAGGGGAATAAATCTATACCGACTGTCTTGGAGGAAATGAATGTTTTGCTCTTGATAGCTTTCCTTTCTATTCTTTCCCAGATTGCAGTAACCATTGTGCGCGCATGAATGTGTAGTGTGTGTGTGTGTGCGCTCTAAAAAAAAGAAAGAAAGAAAGAAGGCTCTAAAAAAAAGAGAAAGAAGCCACAGAGAGAGAGAGAGAAAGAAGGGGGAGGGGCGGAGACAGAGAGCAAATGTGTGTGTGTGTGTGTGTGTGTGTGAGAGAGAGAGAGAGAGAGAGAGAGAGAGAGAGAGAGAGAGAGAGATGTTCGGTTTACAGACATCATTTCACAGCAAACACATAATTGCAAAGAAAAGTTATCCTTTTTATTAGCCAGAGGTAAAACATATTATTTCGCAGTTTTGATTATGTAACATTAAAAGCAACGCAACAACAAAGCATTTTCATATTTGTCCGTGCACTCCTTTTACATGTTTAACAAATGACCCACAATGTATTAGCAATACAAACAGGGGACAAGGCTGAAAGAACATAGGAAAGATGCTGACGATGATGACAACGACGATGGTGATGATGATGGTGATGATGATAACAAAACAACAAAAAACAACGGTACCATAATTTGTTTCAGAAATGGGGACAAGACAATAACAAAGGGGAAAAAAACACCACAGGAATAAAAAGTAATGGGGAAATTTCAAATTAACTCCCTTGTCAAGGGAGCTAACTTTCTCTAGATCATAGTGTTTTGTGTGTGTTTAAAAAAAACCCACTTGTATCAGTATGGTAATACTGAGAAACATTTTTTTTCCCACAAGAAATGTTAGTAGGTGACAACTTGTCACTTTAAAAACTTTGACTTAAATCAATCCATTATCTTTGAAATGATCAGCATCATTTTTGCAACATTCAAAATGTTGTCACTAGGCTTACGTTGTCACAAATCTCAAAATCTGATTTCGGCTTTCAAAATGGCTGAGTGCTAGCACCCCTGCGTTGATATGGTATGCCATTCTGTGAATCTGACACCGTGTGCAGCATCTGCAAGGTCTAAGGGACCATTGTTCCAAGTTTCATTACGATCGGTTCAGTGGTTTAGGCGCTATGGATTGGAACACATTTCGGCCACACACGGACGCACTCATATACATACGGACAGAGAAACGCACAGCCCTCGTTCCCATTTCAATATACTCCCGTTATGTTAGAACTGGGAGTACAACAATATGGTTATGCAAAATCATCATGACAGAATCTTCATGGCAGAATCTTCGTGACAAAATAATATAATTTACAAAAAATCGTACACAACCCAGGGGATCATCTTTAAGCAGACCACAACAAGCCCTACTAAAACGTGTGCACCAACAAGTTTGATTATGACTTTCAGACCTCAGAGGAGGCGACTGCTATTCGGAAGGGCTAAGTCGGATTTTTGTATATAGCTGTGAAACTTTGCCCGGGGTACATCCCCTTCTCGGTAAAGGTAAAGATGCGCCCCCCGCGCCCCCCGAATCTCTTGTCCTGAAGAACTTTAGGACAGATGACAGTGGAGGGAGATCTCCCAAAGCCAACTAATCCCTTTGGCTGCGGCATTAAGAATCCGCACAAATGTTTCCTAACTCGAGAGCCCAAGTTGTACATGATATTCCATCACTAGAACATCTTTCTATTGTGCAGGTCTCATGTTACTGTTGGCCCCCACTACAGGCTAGTGTCAACCAATGGTGAAAGCCATTTGAGTGAAGGGCAACACTCTGACATTCCATCACTAGAACATCTTTCTATTGTGCAGGTCTCATGTTACTGTTGGCCCCCACTACATGATAGTGTCAACCGATGGCGAAAGCCATTTGAGTGAAGGGCAACACTCACATATCCCCATGCCACATGCATTTATACTTAACTACAGATCGCAACCGCGAACGAAAAACACACACCACAAAGAGATGACGAATGACAACGATAGGCAAGTTTCATGATTTGGCATTGAATGGCAAAGTCTGAGAAAATACTGTCTTAAAAAAGAAACTAGTCGCACACACTAAACAACACACAGATGTACCCACATTTTTGTTTTGTTGTTTTTTTGCTATTAATTTGTTAGGTTTTTGTTGTTGTTTTTCGGTCCACATTCACAGACATAAAATCATATGCATAGTTACACTTACTCATACACACGCACTCATATTCACATACACACACACGCACGCACACATACACACGCGCGCGCACACGCACACGCACACACACACATCTGTGGTTTCTTTGAATGTCTAATATCACCATCGCGTGAACAGACTATAAATTAAATCAATCAATCGGCAATGAATCCACACTCACCTCCCTGGGGGAAAAAAAGAAAACTAACGCATATTAATTTTTATTGCTATAAGACACACACACACACACACACACACACACACACACGCACGCGCACACACATACACACATACATACACACGCACGCACACGCACACGCACACGCACACGCACACGCGCGCACACACACACACACACACACACACACACACACACACACACACACAAACACACACACACACACACACACACACACACACACGTCATTCAGTGGTACATTGTTACACGTACCTGTATCTGACCTTACCTTATCTTGCTCACATAGATATATAAACAATGTTGAAACATTATAATTATAATATCATGCAATTGTTTCAAGTCACAATAATTGCAATAGATCGGTCTTGGTCCATTTCGACGTTGGTTGGGGGTGGCGATGGGGTGGTGAGGTACAAACTATTAGGCCTACCAGAAAGCTGGCTGATTTAAAATACTGTGTGACTCAGCACCACAAAAGGGACATGAAGTGTCAAAATTGCCATTCTGAGACAATGGTCAAGTTAAAAATTCGGTCGATCCTCTGTCAAACGATATAATAACCATACTTGTAACCGTTTTTGTTTTGGAGTTATGAGCATTCACAATTGGTAGGGTGACTGTCGGCCATTTTTAGAAATCACGGTCTAAAGTTTAGCCGAGCTGAAGAAAATGCAGTGTGTACATAAATTATACTAACTTGTGGCGGTGCCATAGCCGATGAGGTTTAACCGAGGCGTGGTCACCGCTACAGCTATCTGTATTAATACAAAATCGGGACTTTACTGGTTTTGTACTGCCTCCGGGCATTGCCTCCAGCATTGTTCCCACCATATTTGTATTTACAAATGTCCCATATGTGTCTGATTCAGACCGAGAGGACGTAAAACTCCATTTTCGTCGTTCGTCTGAAGAAAATGCATCACCTACTCCTTTCAAAGCACCTTTTGGAGCATTTAGATACCATACTAAAGATTATCCGTTGTAGGGGAAGACGGGGTAAAAAGCGCATGGGCGGGTAAGAAGCCCACCCCAATTATCTCATGAAATAAAGAAAATTTCAGTCAAATTTGCCCATGAGACGAATGCTAGACATTAACGCTCGTCTCATGGGCAAAATGAGACTGAAATTTGCTTCATTTCATGAGATAATTGGGGTGGGCTTCTTACCCGCCCATGCGCTTTTTACCCCGTCTTCCCCTACATATGAAAGATGTGATGCTAGAGAGTACGAAGATACCCATAGCATTAATTACAAAAATGAGATTTTTGACTTTGCAAGCCTGTTATTGGAAACTAACTCAGCGGCTTAATGCTCCCTTTCGTGGTGCTGGGTCACATGTGAGGCATTCAGTTAATAACAAAATAAGGTTAGAGCTAGGTGTCTAACAGCCCTTTTATGGCCATACCATCAGTGAATGACGACGAAAATGGTGTTTTACGTCCTCTTGGTCTGAATCAGACACATATGGGACATTTGTAAATACAAATATGGTGGGAACAATACTGGAGGCAATGCCCGGAGGCAGTACGAAACCAGTAAAGTCCCGATTTTTGTATTAATACAGATAGGTGTAGCGGTAACCACGCCTCGGTTAAACCTCATATGGCACCGCTACAAGTATTTTAGTAATGCCATCAGTGAATGAAACTCAAGGATTTGGTTTTATAAGGCAAAGCCTCCTATCGCCTTCCATCACCGTAACCTCTTAAAGGGGCACCCTGACGGATGAGTCTTTGCAAGAAACACGTCCAGATCAGCAGGAAAACACCCTTTACAGAGATCGCAATACTCAATTTGCTCTGGTTTCCCAGAAATCAAGCCGTCAAAAAGGCGATTCCTCCTTAAATTGGCGGAGGTCCTGGAAGTCAAATTCTTTCACCCAAAGAGAAGGCGTGTGCCGTCTCTTTTTGAATGGCCGCCTGTGTTTAGACCAAATCGTTTGCACGAACTTTTCACAATACATGTCTTTTTTCTGTCTTTTTTAAAATTTTATACAGTTTATCTAAAGGAGTCTCGCTCACAACAAATGAAATAGTTCCTTCTTTTTTTTTTTTACTGCACTGCAAAAAAAGAAAACGCTTCAACCACAATGAGTGACCTCCACCCACCCCATCCAAAATGGCTACTCTCTCCGGCATCTCCGCCAAGGACAAATCGCCGTTTTGACGGTTTAATTTATAAGAAACCAGAGCAAAGTGAGTGTTCCGATCCCTGAAAATGCTGTCTTTCTGGTGATCTCGACGTGTTTCTTGCAAACAACTCATCCGTCCGAGTCCACCTTTAAAGATCCACCAGATCACGTGTCAAAATCACGGGTTTCACGTGTTTTCCCTCTTATAACTGGAAATAAATCTTGTTTTGACCAAGTCTGAAACTAAGGGACTTAATCGTGGTGCGTCACTGGGTCTTTACAGACCCACTGACCCACCACGATTAAGTCCCTTGGTTTTTTTTCTGATCATATGTCGTAAATTGATGTCATTGATTTTGTATAATTTTTGCATGTTACCCCCATTGAAGGGGCTGTTGGCCCATATTCAGTAACATTTCCGACTTCTGACCTCTCTCTCTCTCTCTCTGTTCATCTATTACTCTCATGTACATCTATTATTTGGCTTCATTGTTTGCTTTTCTTAATTCCCCCCCCCCCCCCCCCCCCCCCCCAGGGCTGGATGGATAAAAGCATTTAACTTGCTTATCTCATGTTCCCTGATTAAAGGAAACTTTCGTTTTCGTTTTGGTTCTCTCTCTCTCTCTCTCTCTCTCTCTCTCTCTCTCTCTCTCTCTCTCTCTCTCTCTCTCTCTCTCTCTCTCTCTCTCTCTCTCTCTCTCTCTCTCTCTCTCTCTCTCTCTCTCTCCTCTGAATGAATCTATCACTCGGTTCTCTCTCTCTCTCTCTCTCTCTCTCTCTCCCTCTCTCCTCTCTAGTATATGGTGAGACTAGCCGGTATCCATTACATGTGAATTCTACTATTAGATGTGTTAGTTATTGGTTCAAGTCATTTAAAAATGGAAAATCAAAGAATTCCCCGAAGATCATATGATGTACAAACATGGTACAAACATGGTATGAACATTCTAAAAATTTATTTTCAGCCACAAAAGTAAATATATAATATTTCGCGGACCCGGCGAAACCGGTACTCAGCGTTACCGGTACTTGGCGTTACCGGTACTAGGCGTTACCGGTACTTTACGCTAGTTTCTCTATATTTTTGTTTAAGTTATTCAAGATAACAGAATCTGCCACTTCATGAAAAGCATATTTTATATGGAATGTTGATTTTGTACCTTTATTTCATGTTCATTATTTCCTCTTCCACATGTGCATATGTGTGTGTTTATGTTTGCACGCCCAATCATGATGGGCTATGGCCTTTAAGTGATTAAACCATCTTGCGTCTCTCTCTCTCTCTCTCTCTCTCTCTCTCTCTCTCTCTCTCTCTCTCTCTCTCTCTCTCTCTCTCTCTCTCTCTCTCTCTCTCTCTCCCCCTCCCCCTCTCTCTCTCTCTCTCTGTCTCTCTCTCCCCCTCTCTCTCTCTCTCTCTCTCTCTCTCTCTCTCTCTCTCTCTCTCTCTCTCTCTCTCTCTCTCTCTCTCTCTCTGTCTCTCTCTCTCTCTCTCTCTCTCTCTCTCTCTCTCTCTCTCTCTCTCTCTCTCTCTCTCTCTCTCTCTCTCTCTCTCTCTCTCTCTCTCTCTCTCTGCGCGTCTGACCTAATACACAAGCAGCTTTGCTAAATGTTTTTTGTTGTTGCTGGTAATATTGTTATTCATGTTGTTTTGCTTTTAATTTGTCGTAGGGCATATTCAGTTCAATTGACCTTTACCACACACACACACACACACACACACACACACACACACACACACACACACACACACACACACACACACACACACACACACACACACACACACACACACACACACACACACACATGGTGCATGGTTGAAACAATGAATGACGTATAGTACCTAGTGCCAATTGTGCTAGATCCTAAAGTCACATGGTCGCACACACACGCACGCACGCGCACGCACGCACACGCGCACACGCACGCACACGCGCGCACACACACACACACACACACACACACACACACACACACACACACACACACACACACACAATGAAGCCTAATTTCTGCCTAATTCCGTCTGCGGGAATTTCCATACATAGAGTTTCCCCGGTTTTTGTCATTTGCTGAGTAATCACTTATTAGTCTGGGCCTATTTTGACCCGGAAATCAGTCGATCAATTTAGGCCTTCAACATTTAGCTACGTTTTAGTCAGATATATTCTCCCAAAATATTGTATAGTCTTCTGCTTCTTGTTTATTAATTGCTTCTGCTTGTCTTTGGATTCATCACTACTTCAGCCGTATGATAAGAAAAAAATGTCTTGAATGAAGGATGAAGAATCTGATGCATGTAGGCTACAACATGGTGCGAGTTTATTTTACAGTGATTTTCGCGCTGGTTGCGAAACGTTTTTGTACTACTGAAGCAAAAGGTAAGTGTTTTTGGTCCTTTTTAGCTGACAGCACATTGAGTTGATTTGCCTTTTGGTATCGGAATCCAGTACGATTCGGAATCCTACTAGTGTGACTGTACAACAAGTATTTTGTTGTTGTTTATGACTTGGCTGGTAGGGGAAGACGGGGTAAAAAGCGCATGGGCGGGTAAGAAGCCCACCCCAATTATCTCATGAAATAAAGAAAATTTCAGTCAAATTTGCCCATGAGATGAATGCTAGACATTAACACTCGTCTCATGGGCAAAATGAGACTGAAATTTGCTTCATTTCATGAGATAATTGGGGTGGGCTTCTTACCCGCCCATGCGCTTTTTACCCCGTCTTCCCCTAAATGTAGTCAAGGCAGACAGTGTGATTTTGGCAAAATCAATTAAGGTAGTTTATGTAGAAGGGGATTTACCATAGTGCCAGACTTTCTGGAACAGGAAGTAGAGGCACAAGAATATACTTTTGGTTTTTTTATAACATAGTTTTATTTTTTTGGATAGTTTTTATGTTTGAAGGTTAGTGTGTGTTGTTATTGATTAAATGGGATACTTTAATGTTAAGCATAATTATAATAGACCCCAGGTCGTCTCCAGGGGTGTGGGGCTATATTTAGTGGAGGAGGAAAGGTGTCAGTAGGTTGGTGTTTGGTATGAAATTTTTAAAAATGTGGAAACGTTGACACGGTCTGGGCGTGTGGCGAAGGAAGAGAGATTGTGTCCCCTCACCCCATCTCTACCCCTTCCTGTTGCCATACTACCCAACATGTCACACTAGTACAAATCGGAATTCCGATTTCTACTAACAGCCAATAGAAATCGGAACCCAGTATGATTCGGAATCCTACTAGGCTAGTAGGCCTACAAATCAGAATTCCGATTTCTACTGGCTTTTTTCTAGTACAAATCGGAATTCCGATTTCTACTAACAGCTAGGGGAAGACGGGGTAAAAAGCGCATGGGCGGGTAAGAAGCCCACCCCAATTATCTCATGAAATGAAGCAAATTTCAGTCTCACTTTGCCCATGAGACGAGCATTAATGTCTAGCATTCGTCTCATGGGCAAATTTGACTGAAATTTTCTTTATTTCATGAGATAATTGGGGTGGGCTTCTTACCCGCCCATGCGCTTTTTACCCCGTCTTCCCCCAGTAGTAGGAAATGGAATTCAGAACAACTTAGAATCTACATATTTTAGCAATTGTAAATGAAGAAAAAACCCAAAAGACAGGGCATAATATTGATATTATAAGAGCAGTGATCACTGAGTTCTAAGAAGGAAGAAATTGTTGATCATTGTTTAAGATTTTCCATTGTGTTAATTGTAATCAAGTAAATCAAGTTTGCAGCTCTGCTGCGACAAATCAGTTGTTCAGTCAATTGGTGTTTCAACTTTGTCAAAGAGAGTACACCAGTGGCAGTATTTACAACTAAATTTAACGAAGCAAAGATGGGGGATCAAAAGAATAAATTGTATTCCCTTTTGGACGAAATGCTTGTCAGTAGTGAGTGGGAGAGAGAGAAAAACCGGAAGGTGTGTGTGTGTGTGTGGGGGGGGGGGGGGTATCAGAGAGACAGAGAGGGAAGGTAGGGAGGGGGCATAACAATAAATGTTATTAGTATGTGTGTGTGTGTGCGCAATAACGTAGCTCATGAACTTTGATTTCCCTTGCAATTTTGTTTCTTTTCTTATAATATTGTAATATTGTTAGCCTAAGTGTTTCTGGTCATTTTAGCTGTCAGCACATTGAGTTAATTTGCTCTTTTGGCATAAATATATGTGTGCAGTATGTCTGTGCCATATGTGGTGGAATAAACTGGTTTAACCCTATCACCGCCAACGTCGCATTTTTGCACCACAATCATTAACACCCATGTCACTTCAAAGGCATAAAATCAGGGTCTGTTATCGAAAGACACTATTCTCTTAATTGTGGGAGGTAAGGATAGGCCTTACTTGAAATATGTCACAGACTAATCCCCAATATTACTATTTATTAGACAGATTTTTGTCTATATCCAGGTAAGTTTAATGAACATTTTTTGCTGAAAAATGGCTGGCGGTGAAAGGAATAATGTATTTCGTTTGATACACAGTTTCGCCCGTATAGTAATAGAAGACAATGTGGCTTACTCTTTTCTCTCAATATTTTAAATTATTTATCCCAGATGTGGCCACCCCTAAAGCGTGTCTACATGATTTAATGGTTTGCAGTTTTGTGTGGAAAACCTTTGAGTGCAAATGTCTTTGTTCTGCCTGAACACTTAGGCTCCCTAAAGCGCCCAAGCCACATCTAAATCATGGCTACCGGATGTCTTTTTACTGTTAAGTTGGGGTTTTTTCACTTCAAAAGAATATATTCAGAGGTTTGTAAATCTTAAAAGCTCCACCACTTAAGTTGTTAGGACGTTAATCTAACTGTTTAATTAATGTAACTGTAACTATATACTGCTAAAAAAATAAGCAGAGGATATTGACCCATGGTTAGATTAGGCCTACAAAGTCAATATTTTAATATGCCCTACTTTTTTTTTAAGCAGTATAATGTATCCCTTTAGCTTGTCATTTCGAGTAGTAGGCCTAATATCCACTTTTCAAAAAATATTATCACGGAACTCGATCCATCGGATCCCCTCTCCTTCCCTCTCTGTGATTTTAGCCCTGCGTTTTTTAAAAGGAGAACTTTTGATCTGTTCGCTTGTGTCCGTCTGTCTGTCTTGATGAGAGAAAACAGGATCCAGTTGCCACGCCTTAATTTAGGCATACCCTACTAATGTCGCATTATTTTGGTTTCAAGTATAGTGTAAGTTTTAAATGCTCTCTCTCTCTCTCTCGCTCTCTCTTTTCATTTTTAGAACATTCGATTCGATGCAGTGTGCCGATGGCAAGGACTGGCATTCCCGTGTCGTTCAGCCTTGATTTAGGAGTAGCGCTGCAGCAAAACGACAGCAGCATGCTGATTATCCGTAAAGTAGGTCAAGTTGGTAAGTCCACAATTAATTTTAAAAAAAAGAAGAAGCTGAGTTAATGTAGCTTATTCAGTTATGACGCATTAATTTATGTGTGTACGTGCGCCTGTGTCTCTCTCTCTCGCTCTGTGTGTGTGTGTGTGTGTGTGTGTGTGTGCGTGCGTGCGCGCGCGCGTGTGTGTATCCTCTTTGTGAACGAGTCTTGACATGTCCTACACTGAGAAAATAATTATGGTACCCTACGGAAAAATCCCTTGACTCGACATGACACAAATCATGTTAGCGTGCTTATATTAGCCTACCGGCTCAGTATAAACAGTGTGTGTGTGTGTGTGTGTGTGTGTGGTAATGTAACTGTGTTCGTGTTTTTCTATGTGTGCGCGTGAAGAGTGATGTGTGAGTAGTAGGCCTATGTGTACTCCCCCTATATTTATTTAGATTAGTTTTAGTTTATTGCTCTCTCTCTCTCTCTCTCTCTCTCTCTCTCTCTCTCTCTCTCTCTCTCTCTCTCTCTCTCTCTCTCTCTCTCTCTCTCTCTCTCTCTCTTTCTCTCTCAATGCATGTAGGAACAAACAAAAACGCACTAACCTAATTTCCAGTGTCCAGTAACTGGGTAATATTAGGGGAAGACGGGGCAAAAAGCGCATGGGCGGGTAAGAAGCCCACCCCAATTATCTCATGAAATAAAGAAAATTTCAGTCAAATTTGCCCATGAGACGAATGCTAGACATTAACACTCGTCTCATGGGCAAAATGAGACTGGAATTTGCTTCATTTCATGAGATAATCGGGGTGGGCTTCTTACCCACCCATGCGCTTTTTACCCCGTCTTCCCCTATCATCCCCCCCTCTGACTCGGTCAAAAACTTGGGTTTCACTCTGGACAATACTCTTTCCATGCAGAGTTTCCTGACTCAGACCTGTCAGTCATGCTATCATCAAATCCGTCGTATTGGCTCTATTCGTAAATATATCTCAGATGAAACCACAGCAAAGCTTGTTACTTCCCTCATCATATCTCGTCTTGACTTCAGACTGTAATGTTCGTCTTTCTGGCCTATCACTCTCTTCTCTATATTGTCTCCAGCGTATTCAAAACACAGCTGCTCGTCTCGTCCTCAGGAAGAAAAAAGTTTGATCATGTTAGCCCTCTTCTACGTTCTTTGCACTGGCTACCTGTCGCAGACAGAATGGAGTATAAACTAAATACCCTTTGCTATAAATCTATCCATCAAGCTGCCACATCTGACCTCTGCGACAATATTTCCATTTATACGCCAGCTCACATATTACGTTCTGTTTCCGATCCCCTATCACTCCAGATCCCTAGATATCAGCTTTCAACTGTTGGTCGGCGCTCTTTTGCTGTCAGTTAAGGACCAACCTCCTGGAACAAACTCTCTCTCTCTCGCTCCGTCAGCGACCGACACTCTCTGCTTTCAAATCAAACCTCAAAACCGACCTGTTTCCCCGTCATTGAAGCTAATTCTCTCTTTCACTCATTTATCTTGCCTATAGGTCTATTTCTCAAACGTGTGTGTTATCTTCTTGTTCGTCTTTGTATAACGTCTTTGTTTGAATGTGTTATGAATGTTTAACGTGTGTGTGCGCTTCGATTTCATTTCTATCAAGATTCAGCGCCATATAAATACTGTATGTTGTTGTTGGTGGTCACGGTGGTGGTGGTGGTGCGGTGGTGTGTGTGTGTGTGTGTGTGTGTGTGTGTGTGTGTGTGTGTGTGTGTGTGTGTGTGTGTGTGTGTGTGTGTGTGTGTGTGTGTGTGTGTGTGTGTGTGCGTGCGCGCGCGTGTGTGTGTGTGTGTGTGTTTGTTTGTGTGGACTCTATTGTGTATCTGTATGTGTTTGTGTTTGTGTTTCTAATGAACTGACTAATATTCATTCTTCAGCAAGCCTGATGTCATGTAACTGGGACCAACGTGATGACAGTCGCCAGTCTTCCATACAGTGCACCCCTACCTTAGAAGGGTACAGCGTTTCTGGCGTGCAAGGCCACCAAGGTCACCATTTGACCTTCACCATCCTTGACCCAAATGCGAAAGATGAAGGCAACTACAGTTTTTCCCTGCATACGTTTCTTCCTCTGGGCATCAAGAGATCGGCGGTAGCCATTTGTCCATTACGAGTGGTAGAAGGTAGGCCTACATCAGTGTTAGCCTACATTGTACCTTCATATAACAAGATTATAAATTGTGTCTTTGTCTTTCTGTCTGTTTGTCTTTAAATAGCATTACTCGAAAAAAATATGAACATATTTAAAGTGTTCCGTAAAGACTTGTCTTTTCATTCGTATATTTCGAACCAGAAGTATGCATACCTTCTGACCTCACGGTGATGTAAATACAAAGATGGTGGGAACGATACTGGAGGCAATGCCCGGAGGCAGTGCAACACCCGTAAAATCCCGAATTTTTAACAATACAGATAAGAAAATTACATTGTAAGACTTGTTCATACATGCTGTTTGGATCATAATTTAGTTATAACACATTTTAGATATTGTAAGACTTGTTCATACAGTTGGATGTTCATGGTGTTGGATCATAATGTTGCTATTATACATTTTGTACGACTTATTTGCAAACACCACCAGGCTCTCAATCGTACTGAAATTCCCGATGTAAAAATATAGCTGATCGAATCTGAGTGAATAAGTGCTAATAATAAATCAAATTTCCTGAGTTCTATTTATAGGGCCTACAGCTCAGATCCACTTGAACCCGGATCCCGTTTGGCTTGGTATAGGCCCATCGGTACGTCGATCTATAGGTCTATATCTCCAGCTACCTATAGGTACCTATATATAGGTATATATATCGATCTATATCTTTGCCTAACTACAGTATGCCTATACGCTTTTTGGGCTTGGTATATATTATGTCTTTGAGCAAAGCTTTGTACTCCTATTCTTTATTTCCATTCAGGTATAAACAGATACAGCATTGACAACATAAATATTACTAACATCTTTCAATTATCTAACTATAGTATAACAAGGAATTCTGAATTTAAAATTTTAATGGGACACAGCAATACTAACTTAAGAAAAAAACTCACTTTCTAACCGAATTGCACAACAGTTTGGAATGCTCTTCCAGTCCAAGTGAAAGAAGCACACAATACTAACATATTTAAAAATCTTCTACAAATTGTTTTATGATTATGATGAATAAATTTAAATGGAAATTATGAGTGCGCAAGCGCAACCCACATTTATGAAAAGTACGAAGGGGACGCTTGGTAGGCCGCGAGGCCTAGGCTGATGAAGCCAGTCCCTCTACTATACTATACTATGCTATACTATACTATACTATACTATACTATACTATACTATACTATACTATACTATACTATACTATACTATACTATACTATACTATACTATACTATACTATACTATACTATACTATACTATACTATACTATGCATGACTTCGGATTTGAGAGATAAAGGCGGTGGAAAGAGTTGGAAGGAAGGCCTGCCTTATAAAACCGAGCCCTTGAGATTCATTCACTGATGCTACTGTAATAAAACTCCAATTAGACACATAGCTTTAACCATTCTTAAACCATTCAACTGAATGTCTTATTTATACCTTATGTTTTAAAATAATTATTCAGTGTGTTGGTATACTCTAGTAGGGCGAATCATACAAATCAATATGGGGATACTTCCCTTTTGGTACGATGTTACGAACATTTGAAGGCAAATATTTTGCAAGATAATCTTCTGAGGGTGACACACGCTATTCGACGATGTGTCCGTTGTTAAACTAACTCAAAAGTAGAGAACTCTATGAGAAGTCGAAAGAATCCCAAACGGATTGCTCAATCACCTTTTGGCCCATGTAGATTCAGAAGCACGTCCAATAACATTTATTTATCAAACAAAATTATAAATAGAAAGCCAATGGAAAACATACGCACAGCCGGACTCTCTCTCTCTCTCTCTCTCTCTCTCTCTCTCTCTCTCTCGCTCCAATCACGCGACCCAGGAGACACACTCGCGCACTTTCCTGGACTTTTATTGGATTACTAGAATGAGCTATCCGTCGTCTCCCTTCACGATCTTATAGAGTCCGTTATTTTTGTGTTATTTTAACAAGGGAAACAGCGCAGAACAAGGT
>JAGGCT020001605.1:0-15000 GCA_017654935.2 Phymorhynchus buccinoides
ACCTGAGGCCACCACAGAGGGAGTCGTAAAACCTATTCCCACGAGGAAGACTTTGATGACCTTCTCAGTTATATTTCAGAGGCAAAAGCCATCCAAAGATTAAATAATAGAGACGGCACCGAATCACGGGCCATCAAAATCACATTTCGAAAACCAATCTTGCCTGCGCTGGTGAAGATTGGTGCCCAGGAGTTCCCTGTGGTGCCATACGTTGCCCCAGTGCGACAGTGCCGCAGGTGTGCTCGGTATGGGCATGATCCGAACCAGTGCAGAGCAAGAACCGAAATTTGCACTCTGCACCTGGACACTCTGCAAAAGTCTGTTAAAAATTCCCAAAATGTGTTAACTGTGGCGGCGAGCATTCCGCTGCCTATCAAGGTTGCCCTCAATACCAGCTCAGACTGAGGGCAAACAAAATCCGGGGGGAATCCTTCCTCCCTTACAGCGAGGCCATAAGAAGGGCAAAAAACAATCTTCAATCCGAAAAAGAAAACAGAGCTAACAGACCAAAACCAGAACCACCCATCTTCTTGGAGAGTGTAAACCTTTTCAAACTCAAAGCCAACTGTTACCTATGCTAGTAAACTTACAAGCTCTAAATTAATATCAAAACCAGAAACAAACCCCCAAGTAAATGCTACTACCCTTGACCACTCACCTCTTGAAGGGCAAGACAACATGGATCAAAATTCATCCCCAACATTGAAACAGAAAAAAAGAAAAAGAAGACCAGAAGACGATCCCATAAGAAACACCATGAAGATTCAGAACAAATAACAGAAGAAAAGGTCGAAGAATTGATTGCCAAACATTTACAGAAACAGACGGAAACCATAATGATGACAATAACCAGACACATTGACAACTTACTGACGGCCAACAAAACAGCTTCCTCCGGCACCAAAGCTACAAACTCCACTTCCACAACTTTTCAGAACGTAAACTTAAATATTCAAAAAGAAGAGAAAAAAACCACTGCAAGAGCTTTTTGTGACCCGAATTCCTCGCAGTCTGGCACAGGCCAGAACTACAAACCAACCTAAGGCCTTGATTGAAGATCTGGCCTCCCTAGTTTCAGAAGATAATGACAATACTCCCATTGACCCGAAAAACGCTTTTAATATTTTGCAGCTGGCAGAGATTGCCTGTGGGTCATCTCCGGATGCCCACGGAACAAGACCCCGGTTAGTCTCCCAAAGAAACAAAAGTAAAAATACAGCCTAAACTTGTACAACCTCCCAACCCTCCAAAATCATTTTCTTTATTTCAAAATGGAAGGTCTAAATCTTTTCCAGTGGAATTGTAGGGCATTAAATAAAACGAAAGACTATTTAGTTCATTTCTTAGCCACATCAAACACCCCATTTCATATACTATGTTTACAGTCTGTTAGTCTAAAATTTAAAGACCTTCCTTATATTACAGGTTACTATTACCCACCAACAGTCAGCAATAAAGAGGACAAGGTGTACACAGCTACATACGTCCATAAATCTATAAATTATACAGAAGTATAACATAATCGGTCAACGTTACTCCACCATGGTCCAAATCAAAATTAACGATACTTTTACTAATAAGTAATATTCTTAATATTTATTGTCCCAAGGGATACTCAAAAGCACCTACTTCTGACTGGCTGTCTAACCTTTCTTCAGACTATTCCTGGCTGATTGTTGGCGACTTTAATGCTCGCCACACCAGCTGGAAACCTTTCTGCCCTAGAAACTACGATACTTTATTGAACAATGAAATAAATGACTGACTTAATTTTACTAAATGATGGCTCTTCCACTCACTATCCGGATGCTTTTAGTCGATTTTTTCCAACTGCCATCAACTTATCTCTTGCCAGCCCCAATCTGTTAGTTAACCACGAATGGTATACCCTTTCTGATCCCCTTCATTCAAACCACAAACCCATTTCTGTTCAGTTTAAATTAAAACCAGACAACACCAACGTTACCCAAATTTAACTTTGAAAAGGCAAAACTGGCCACTATTTCAATCCCTGCTTTCTAAACATACAATTGACAATACAAGTGATTTAAATAAAGAAACATATTATGAAAATATTAGACAGAAAATTTTAATAGCAGCAAAAATAGCCATTCCCCTTACTGTTGCTCCTACAAAACCCAACAGTAAACCATGGTGGAGTGACGACATCGAAAAAGCCATTAAAAAGAAAAAAAGAAAATATAATTACTTCGATTTGCACCCCACCCAACCAAATTACAAAGAAAAAGTTAAGGCAGAAAAAGAATGTGACGACTTAATTAATGAATCCAAACTAAACTTTTTTAATACAGAAGAGATCGTTAATTTTAAAGACCTAGGTAAAGCCTGGAAACGTTTAAAATTAGTCAGAAATAATGGTTGCCATGCGAACCTCCGTGTTTTAGATGGAGACCAACTAACTTTCTCAGACTCTAAAACAGCAGACGTCCTGTCCAACCAATTCGCCACGGCGAGCCAAACCAAACATTTGCCAGTTTATTAACGAGATAAACGCAAAATAAATTATATTTTTGAAAAATCAACAAATAATACACACACTAAATGCCCCCCTCAAAATTACCGAGCTTGCTGCAGCCATCAATACTATTTTTAAGCCAAATAAAGCAACAGGAGAAGATATCATCTCCTATACTTTCATTAAGAAATTGCCCCCATCTTTTCTCAAAGTCCTGCACAACTTTTACTCCAGATGTTGGGATGAGGGCAAAGTTCCACAACCTTGGAAGGTTGGTGAGGATCCTTAAGCCAGGGAAACCGGCTAGGGACCCCGCCAGCTACCACCCCATATCCCTCACCCCTCATCTGGGTAAAAACGCAGATTTGAATATTTTCTAGAAAAAAATAACATTATCCCCAAGTTCCAGGCAGGTTTTCGGAAACATAGATGCTGCATGGAACAGGTAGTAAGATTAACCTCCTATGTCAAAAAAGCTTTTGCAAGATGCAGGAAAGTCCTCGCCACCTGTTTCGATATAAAAGGGGCATACGACTCCGTCTGGCATGGGAGGTTGTTAGACAAAATCAGCAAGCTCGGTATAGAGGGCAATATGTTTAATTTTATTCACAGTTTCATTCAAAATCGAACACTGAGAGTTAAAGTGGGATCCGCCGTGTCCAAAAAACATCAGGTGGACATGGGGGTCCCACAAGGCAGCATTGTCGCCCCGACTCTCTTTAATATCCCATGATTCATGATATATCTAAAATACAACTAAAAAACTGTCAAATCTCTATGTATGCTGATGACATAGCCATCTGGTCGTCAACCATAACCAAAAGTAGAACAGCACTTTTAAAAATGCTAGAAACCCACCAAGTCAACACGAATCTGATTATTAACTATTTACAAAGCAATGGATTCGCCTTGTCCCCGGACAAGTGCGAATTCTTGTGTTTTCATTAAAACCAACCCTTCAAAAACATATTAGGCCCAAAAAGATCAATGGCCAACGAAGTTAAATTTCTTGGGGGTATATTCTTACACGTCGTTTAAATTGGTCCCCGCATATTGAACGTCTTTATTTCCACTCAATCATGGGCTCAGAACACAAAGTTTCTAGCCTACCTAACACAAGCTTTAGTTCGTAGCCGCCTAACTTACGGCATGGAAGTTTTCCACAACATTTAAAAAACCCTACTAAAACAGCTACAAACTAAATAAATCAAAGCTCTTAAATCTGCTCTCAGATTGCCAAGATATGCCATTACTAAACTTGTTTACGGTTCCGTAGGATGGCTACCTTTGGATCACCTCATGAAACTAAATACAACATCGTTTCTCACTAGACTTTTTGCAACTAACCAGTTTACAATTGAAAGCTTCTTAGCAGAATTTGAAGATCCCTTTTTTAATAATCCAACCTATCAGAAACAAAAAACAATAAAATCACAACATACACGAAATCCGCTAGATTACTCCCAGGAAATGCTTTCAACGGCAGGCCTGGGACTAGAACACATAGAAACCCACCCCAAACATCCGATACCACATTGGGAGTGGGAATCTGCAAATTTCGACATTTCGTTACACCAATCTTACTCCAAGTCAGACCAACCTAATTTACTTTCTGTCGCAGCCAAAGAAAACATTTCTGACATTCAACATCAACTTTTGGTCTACACAGATGGGTCAAAGATCTCTGACTCACAAATCGGCTGTGCCTTTACAATCCCAGCCCTGAAAATAACTAAAACATTCTGTCTAAATTCCAAAATCTCTATTTTTAGTGCAAAACTCTGGGCTATCTTGGAAGCCTGCTCCTTTCTCAATAATCTTCCAAATCCTCCTCTCAAAGTGACAATTCTTACAGACTCCTTGTCTTCAATACAAGCTTTACAAGGAAACACTAAAAACAGAACCAAAATTATACAGGAAATTCAAAATCTTATAAACCAAATTATAATAAAAGGCATTGATCTAACTATTACATGGATCCCCTCACATCTTGGTCTGCAAGGTAACGACCTCGCAGACAAAGCAGCCAAAAACAACATAGGCCAAATTGTTAATATAAAACTTTCTCTTTCGGAGATAAAAAAAACATTTGAAACGTACTTCATACCAGAGGTGGGCTGCGGAGTTGGATGCCTACTCCACAGCCCACTCCTGGTATACGGAATTCATTAGAGGAGGACTTTTTCCACCAGTTCCCTACAAAACTCAATGTAGAATCTTGAGATTCTACACAAACTCAATTTACTGTAAATATAAGGATACTCCCTGCCGGTGCAGAGAGACCCTTAGTCAAAACCACCTTTTCAACCCTTGTGATCAATTAAAAACAGAACTATTACCTATGATGCACAAACATAAATTAAATAAAAGTACTTACAGTGAGAAAAACATCATAAATTGGGCTGGACCCCCCTTGTTTGGCTCACCGAGACAGTTGGCTGGGCATCATTTAAATATTTGATTTAATTAATGAAAACTAATTTAGTGACTAAAATTAAGTTTAGTAGGGGCCGGATCGTTTGGGTCGGATCGGCATCCTCCCCCTCTCCAGCTCCATCCCATCATGCCCATTTTTTAAAAAGCAGACAGATAACATCCACCTTCATACGCAGACTCACACCTTTCCTGACAATTTTTCTTTTAGTCCCTTTCCGGGAGGAGGATGTCAGGTGCGACCCACGCACCGGGTCGTGGTAGTTACTAGCTATTGTTTAATAAAACTTTGGCAGGGTCCTTCAGGATGGCGACATAGTATCTCTTGCCGTCCTAAATCACCTCCGGGTGGTCTCCCCTATTGGCGATGCGCCCAAGGTAACATCCCTAGCCGAAGGGAATCCGTAACCGAACCCTTAATCTAAAAAATTCAATAAATTAAATATAAAAACACAGAAATATAATACCTATGTTGTAGTATTTAAAATATTGGTGGCCTCTGGCGGAATGTCCCCTCGTTCAAGTTTAAAACTGTATTTAAATGAAAATTACTTAAATTTAATACAGCAACAATACAGATACGGTTGGTGTGTTTTGTTGTTGTTGTTGGGTTTTTTTCATTTACGGATAATACGCAGATAGCACGCGGGAGTATCACTTAAAACATTATTTGATAATAATAATAATGACACTACTTGTATATAACTTGAGCTCACGTTCATATGGTTAAAACCCTTGCTGTAAAGCTTGACCCAAAAACAATAAAATACATATAAACAAATAACATTTTAACAGTAACATTTAAGAAATTTATTTTAACCTTGTAAATATAACAATATTTTTAAATAACATTTTAATAAAATCCTATTAAAAGCGAGTTTTAATCACTTAAGTATAAAAGCTTAAAACATATTTTAACAATGTTCTAGTAACATTGTAAACAGAGTGTAACACTCTAAATAGACCTTGTTATAATTAGGATTTTTAAAGTTAATCTTACAACGATGCAATTTTCAGATGAACAACTTATTAAACTGAAAACACTTAAAATAAACTATCCATGACTAAAATGAAAAACCAAATTAAAATGTACAAAGTCATGTATGGCTCCAACCCACCTGCGTGCGCATCTCGACCATTCCAACGGAAGTGTCCTTATTTGTGTGTAAACAAAGTGAAAATGTTATCTAAATGTGTAAAGAAAACATCCAGATGTTATAAATACAGTTTAGATAAGCTTCGAATTGGAACAGCCAAATACGCAGCATCGATCTGGCATTTTTCAAAAAAAGGTAAGGACTAAGATGGCGGTCTCCCATAATATGGCGCTCCTTGTGGCCGGATATGACGACACGTGGGTACCAGCCATATATGAACTTAATCATGTACATATTTATGTACATAAACTTTTTAATAGTTCTTTTAACCTAGGGCACTCCGTGATCAGTTGGTCATGTTATGTTAGAGTTTGCTTTGTATTAATTACGTATTAAAATAAAAACTCTTTTCGTTAAATCTTTCTTTTTTTTATCTTTTCAATTGAATCTGTCAATGCCAAAATAAAAACAACCCCAAAACACACACGAAATAAAGTAAAATTTAAATAGAATAAAATCCTGATAACAAAACAGATGGGTAATATGTATTAATTATATGTAAAAAAAAAACCAACTCTTTTTTATTAACATACAGTGGAATTCGTTTAATTGGCCATCGGATAATCGGCCAAAGCCGCTTAATCGGCCAATTTCCTCTGGAACGGAATTTTTTCTTCTTAAGCTTGTGTTATTTTGTTTGTTTTTACAGCCTAAGCTGAAATCTTCAATTTCGCTTTATTGGCCACTTTTTCTCTCTAATTTGTCCTCTTTACCCCCCAACAACAGAGGCAGACAAACTGAGAACACGCTTTTGACGTTTACATGGTTGAGTATGAAGTTGGAAGGTGAGCTGTTGTCAATTGAAAGACCCTGCATGGCATTAAAATCACTCAAGAAAACAAAATCATTGTCTTTTACTCGTGCTTCTGTCAAGTTGTAGGATTAATAAACACACACACACACACACACACACACACACACACATCACAAAAAGGGAAAGAATTTGAATTTCAACGGCAACATTTAATTTTGATGTCATTGCTTTTGACTTGCATAATTGCGTCATCTAGTATCTCCATGTTCGTTTTATCAGCTGATTCGCTTTATCAGCCATATTTTTCCTGGTCCCAAAAGTGGCCGATTAAGCGGATTCCACTGTATTTCAATTTTACTGCTGCAATGTGAAAGTTTTAAAAGTACGCCTGTGTGTTGTACATACTATGATTAATTGCTAAGACTACATTTTTTTTAAATAAATATATGCAACATGGAGGCTACCTCCATGCTACCTCCATGACATTGTTCACCATCTCCTCTCCACCCTCGCGCGTTAGGCGCAGCTAGGGGCCTACTGTCAGCTTGTTTTCTCTTTCACTCTGTGTAGAAATGGCAAAGTTCTCCAAAAGGTGGCAGTGTTTGGTGTGTGTGTGTGTGTGTGTGTGTGTGTGTGTGTGCGTGCGTGCGTGCGCGCGCACGTGTATGTGTGTCCATAGCTGTGTGTGTTTTGTGCATTTATCATGTTTGTGCCAATATTTGAGGGGGGGGGGGGAGAGAGGCAAAGAGAGAGAGACAGAGAAAGACTATGTGCGTATGTGTGTGCGTGCGAGAGAGAGAGAGAGAGAGAGAGAGAGAGAGAGAGAGAGAGAGAGAGAGAGAGAGAGAGAGAGAGAGAGAGAGAGAGAGAGAGAGAGAGAGAGAGAGAGAGAGAGGCACAGGGAGAGAGTGTGTGTATGTGTGTGTGTCTTAGTGTATTAGGCCTATGAATAACGGGTTAATAAAAGAGATAATTATTTTAGTTCTAGTCTGAGAAAGAAAGAGAAAGACTGTCGTGTGTGTGTGTGTGTTGTGTGTGTGTGTGTGTGTGTGTGTGTGTGTGTGTGTGTGTGTGTGTGTGTGTGTGTGCGTGTGCGTGCGCGCGTGTGTGTGTGTGTGTGTGTGTGTGTGTGTGTGTGTGTGTGTGTGAGAGAGAGAGTCTGAGTCTGAGTCTGAGTGTTTATTGTACATCAGCCATAGGCCATTATACAAACACAAATATGATGGGGATGTGTGGGGAAAATGGGGAGGACCGGCATGGGTGGTGCATGAAAAGGGCAAGGAGAAAAATCACAACATCATAATTCATCATCATATAATATAAAGCCAAGTGTCCTGTGTGTGTGTGTGTGTGTGTGTGTGTGTGTGTGTGTGTGTGTGTGTGTGTGTGTGTGTCTGTCTGTGTGTCTGAAGCACAAAACGGGCCTTATAACTCCGCCGTTTTTCTACCGAATCGATTCAAATTTGCTATGAGCCCTAACGGGGCGATGGCAACAGGGGATGGTTGGGGTTGGGGGTGGGTGGGGGTAACGGGATGAGAGAAGAACATGGAACGAGGGACACAGACAAATGTAATGATATAATATTTTGCGGACCCGGCGAAACCGGCGGTACCGGTACTAGGCGCTGCCAGTACCAGACATTTATTACCGGTACTTGGCGTTACCGGTACTTGGCGTTACCGGTACTAGGCGTTACCGGTGCTCCAAACCGGTACTCAGCATTACCTGTACTTGGTGGTACCAGTACTAGGCGTTGCCTGTACCGGTACCGGTAAGGTGCCGGGGGGGGGGGGGGGGGGGGGGGGGGTAACGTGTATGGGTCTGATAACATGCGATCCTTGTTAAACAAATATATATTCTGACTAGGCGTTACCGGTACTCCGAAACCGGTACTCAGCATTACCGGTACTTGGCGGTACCAGTACTAGGCATTGCCGGTACTAGGCGTAACCGGTATTCCGAAACCAGTACTCAGCATTACCGGCACTAGGCGGTACCGGTACTAGGCGTTGCCGGTACTAGGCGTTACCGGTACTCCGAAACCGGTACTCAGCATTACCGGTTCTTGGCGGTACCGGTACTAGGCGTTGCCGGTACTGGGCGTTACCGGTACTCGGCGTTGCGTTAGTATGTATGAAATAGTACAGTTAGCGACAATAGGAGTTTATGACAAAGCTAATTAAAGCGAAGGCATAGCAAATAATACATGAAACCATGGCATAGCATTAACATTTGACCGTAAAGTACTTTCAAAAGTCAAGCAATAGAAAATATGAACAAGTACTTTCATATCCAAAGGCTTCAACTTCAAAAAGAATGTGTACATCTACATCATCCAATGATTACTACAAATATGAAAGCAATGAGATAATCATGATAACCACTTTCTGAGACGCATGAAAGGGGGGGGGGGGGGGGGTTAACGTGTATGGGTCTTTGTTAAACAAATATATATTCTGACATTCTACACATCTACACCCCATCCCGTCAACTTCGTTCTTCTGCTGACACTCGTCTTTTCCGTGTTCCTTCTATCAGAACAAAGTCCTTCGGTCAACGTTCTTTCTCCTTTCAGGGACCAACTGTCTGGAATACACTTCCCATCAATATCAGACACATACCTTCAACTTCTTCCTTCAAGTCTGCTGTGAAGACCAACTTTTGTCAACGATCATAATTCCTCCCCTACCAGTCCCCCTTGTACTTATTTGAGTGGTTGTAGGCACCTTTAAATCTTCTTTGTAGACTGTTTTGATTTTATGATGTAAAACATACATCAAATTAGGAAAATGGATTTTCTCTTCGTTTTGTTTCTGTCTTTCTTTTCTTTCTTTTTTTTTTTCTTTTCTCTTTTCCCTTTTCCCCATTCAATTTGATAATAAGGAAAAAACCTTCAAAATGTTTTATTATGTCAGAGATATAAGAAAACTTGGATATGGTAAGAAGCAAAAAAATCATCTCCTTTCGATTTTCTTATAACCGAGTTTTGCTGTATTTTGATTTTATGATATTCTTCTTCTTTTTCAGTTGTCGATGTAGCTGGCAGCGTCAGACTTTTTGTTTGTTTTTGTTTGTTTGACATCATCACCACGGTTTATTCCTCATACAAATCAACAGCAGCAGTGACAACAACTGCTCTTTGTTTACCGACCAACAACAAGTGACAAAGCCATGTTTAAACACTAACTAGTCCACAAAGCCGTAAGAAACACTGACCACAAGTCATGAAGCCATATTATTTATATAAAAAAACACAAAGTTGTGGTGGTTTTAATCGTCGCCCTCTTCCTCCTCCTCGTCCTGGTTGATCTGGAAGTAGCGCAGCTCGAAGGCCTCCTTGGAGCTGGCCACCACACGCAGCCAGTCACGCAGGTTGTTCTTCTTCAGGTACTTCTTCATCAGGTACTTCAGGTATCTCTTGGAGAAGGGTATCTCGGAAGTGAGGGTGATCTTGTTCTTGTTGCGCTCCAGGGCCACTGCATTGCCAAAGTTGTTGGTCTTCCCCTCCACCTTGATGCGCTTGTGCAGGCACTTCTCAAAGTTTGCCACGTCCATGATTCCGTCCTCCACAGGGTGGGTGCAGTCCACCTGGAAGCGCAGTGTGCTCTTCTTCTTCTTCCCCTTCAGGCCCTTGCCGCCCGCAGACTGCTTGCCCGACCGCTTCACCACCTTCATTGGAGCCATGTTGGATCTTTTGCCGGCAGCGTCAGACTTTCACATTGGTCGCCATGACGAAGTCCACTGTCTTCTCCAGGTCGGTGCGGCTGCCCCAAAGCTGCACCTGCAGCTCCACCCCCCCTGGCCAGGTTTGGCGTCATAGAGCATCATGTGTTGGGCAGTGTTGTAGTATGTGTTCAGGGGTCTGGGATCCTGAACCACATGGACATTCATCGGTATGAGTGATTTTTAGCTGAATGAGGTGGCTCAGCAGTCTGCAGTAGCCAGTCCTCAGCCGGAAGAGGGTTGTTTGCTGGTGTCTGTTGAGCTGGTGGATTGCATCATCCTGCCTTCTCTTCCACTGGGACCGGTAGTGTTTGTGGATGATTGTCTTTGCTTCTCTGTAGGTCACTGGATGGCTGAACTGCTCCATTTTGCTGCCTGCTTTGGAGAGAGCGTCAGCCTTCTCGTTTCCAGTGATCCCACAGTGAGATGGTACCCATTGAAGTGTGACAGAGGACTGTTTTGAGAGATCATTGAGGGTTTTCTTGATGCTCTTCAGGTCTTGTTCACCTTTGGTGCTTTGGAGTGCCTGAAGCAGAGATCTGCAGTCAATGAAGAAGACCACTTTCGGTGGCGGGTTGGCAGACTTTGCAATTATCTTGGTTGCATGTTTCAGAGCTGATGTTTCTGCTCGGTAATTTGAAGAGATTCTTCCTGTTGGGAAGGCCTTGGGAATCAGTGTTCCGTCTGTTTTCCTGATGAAGATGCCTGCACCTCCGTTCTTAACAGCTCCTTCTGAGGATCCATCAGTGGTTTTTATTATATAAAACAGTCTTCCTCCGTGTAAAATAAGTGAAATACAACCAAATTAAAATATTGATTAAGACATGAAACAAATTTACATTTAGACAAATATGTTACTCTCACACCACACCCAATAATTCATTTGCTCTCTGCTATCTTGCTCGCTCATCATGCAACTCACACCACATCTGCCTTCATTTTTTTTTTTCTGTTCTGTTCTTTCTTTTTTCCTCCTTTCTTTTGCATTTTTTGCATGCACCAAATTAGATAAAAAGCATTTTCTCCTCGTTTTATGTTTCTGTTTGTCTTTTATTTTAATTTTCTCTTTTATTTTTTCCCTTTTTTACCATTCAACTCGGTTATCAGAAAATAACTTCAAAATGTTTTCTTATATCCGAGTTTTGCTGTATTGCACGGTGTTGCTTAGCTCTATCCTCCTTTCTTTTTTCGTTCAGCTTCACCGAGCGTTCGTACAAAGCTTCATGTGCCACCTCACTAGGCTACAGCAACGTGTACCAGGACTGAAATCAAGGTGAGATTTTCGTTGCGCATCACAAAAACATGTTTTGCCTTCTAAAAGTATCAAAACTGAAGGGAATCATGTACTTTGGTCGCCTCCTCGTGTTTACGACACTCAATCTCAAAGTCTACTTATTTGAGTTTTATGAAAATAATCCTAGGCCGATGCTAACCCTATCTCTATCCCCCAAATGGCAGAATGTGGTCTTCTCAGTGAAAGTTTTCAAAGCGAAAATTTGTGAGAGGTGGTGGTGACTTATTTTCTTTGCGCACCATAAAACGGTAAGAGAAGCAATTGATGAGCAAACTTTAATACCAAATACAAAAGCAACAGTACATCGGGACGGTCTGAGGTAGTTTATACGATTTTCTTTTAAAACACAAATCAAAGCATAAATTGTAGGCTACTGCTTTTGACTCTGATGTTCACAAACATGCATAGATATCTGGACACTTTGTTTATTCAGGACTTCCTCACGGTTTCAAATGACATGAGAATGAGTCACAAAAAGGGTTAAAATGTATTATTTTTTAAATGTCTGTCACGAAAGAATAAGCCACGTCTACAAGTGGAAATAAACTGCGCAACACTAACGTGATCAAAGGCAAATCTTCTTTGAAATGCCTAAAACTGCATCAAAACAAGTGGTGTGTGTGTGTGTGTGTGTGTGTGCGTGCGTGTGCGTGTGCGTGTGCGTGCGTGCGTGCGTGCGTGCGTGCGTGTCTGTCTGTCTGTCTGTCTGTCTGTCTGTGTGTGTGTGTGTGTGTGTGCGTGTGCGTGTGCGTGCGCGTGTGTGTGTGTCAGTGTGTGTATGTGTGTTGGACAGTGTGAGTGTGTGTCCGTGTGTGTGTGTGTGTGTGTGTGTGTGTGTGTGTGCGTGCGTGCGTGTGCGTGTGCGTGCGTGCGTGCGTGCGTGCGTGCGTGCGTGCGCGCGTGCGCGCGCGCGCGCGCGCGTGCGTGTATGTGTGTTGATTTTTGTGTGCTGTCCAATCTTCTTACAGAGGCGCTGCTTCCACGCAATTTAGTCCCAACTCGCAGCCACACCCTGGCTTGTCAGGTAGCAGAATCCGAAATCAGTGAGTGGTGTATTTGTTTTGTTTGTTTGCTTGCTTTATTACTTGTTTGTTTAATTTTATATCAACAGTGAAAAAGAACAAAACCGAATACGCTCTACACACACCAGTAATGCACTTAAACACCAGAGATTTTAACATTTTAATGCCCAAACCATGTAAGGAGGCATAGGGTGATCCAAAAATCTTGACACTTGGTCTCTAGCGGCCGTGTTTATTGCTCGAAACTTACCATTTCTTTACAGTCCCTCCAAGTACTCTCCTCCTCTTTCCACACAAAGTTGCAGTCGGGTCAGCCAAGAAACAAAGGCATTTTGATACTCCAGCAGAGGTATGGTGTCCAGCTGTGATTTCACCGCTTTTCCCAAGTCCTGTATCCTTGAAAACTTCTTGCCAGAGAGGTTTTCCTTCAGAAGTGTAAATAACCAAAAGTCACATGGTGACAAGTCTGGACTGTAAGGTGGATGTGGAAGAACTTGGACAGATTGCTCTTCTAGATAGGTCATGGTGACCTTGGCTTTGTGAGCACTGGCATTGTCATGCAGGAGCATTGTTTTGCTGGTACCAACGGTTGGGCGCTGCTCACAGACAGACCCAGCCACTTTGGGCAAAACTGTTCCAACATAATAGCTGGCAGTGAGTGCATTTCTCTGGAAGTATGTCGACTGCTACTAGTGAGCCTTGGGTGCTGAAAAAAATGGAGAAAAGCCTCTTCCGACTCTGAAAAGATGGACGAAGAACAACTGGTCTCTCCTGGTCAGCACTCACCCACGCCATATTGAACCGCTTGCTTGGGATGCCATAAAATGAGATCCAAGTTTCATCTCCGGTGACTACGTCACACAGCCGTTTTGGGCCATTTGGCTCAAACATCTCCAGCAATTTCTTGGCACACAAAACCCTCTGCTTCTTTTGTTGATCTGTCAACAGGTGTGGTACCATTTTACAGCGATTTTTTTTAGCTGAAGATCTTGACGCAGGATCCGTTCAACTGTACCATATGAAAGCCCATGTGTTTCACTTATCTCCCGAATTGTAATATGTTGGTTCTCTTCAACGGCTTTCTTTACAAGCAGAATATTGTGCTCGTTCATGGCATCACACGGACGCCCAGAGCGGTATTCATCTTTAAAGTAAGCTTTTCCATCTTTGAAATTTCGAATCCATCTGCAAACTGTCCTGTGTGACGTACACTGGTCCCCGTACACAGAAATCAAATCAGCATGAATTTTGATTGGAGTCTCTCCAAGTTTGAACCTTGTAAAAACATAAAACCTCAGCTGTTCAGGATTTGGATCCATGTTTTTCAACCACAGTTGATGACATCATATTTTCAATGACGTCATAGGTGATGAAATATTGTGACATCATTCATAGGCGTATGCAAGCAAATAGGGAAAAGGCCAAGCTTTTATTTGACATCTTACTTTTTGTATGTACACTTGTCAGATGCAATATGGCAGCCAACTGTCAAGATAAAAACGCATGCCCATGTCTGCCCACACCTTGTCTCCCTCTTTCCCCCCCCCCCCCCCTCTCTCTCTCTCTCTCTCTCTCTCCTCTCTCTCTCTCTCTCTCTCTCTCTCTCTCTCTCTCTCTCTCTCTCTCTCTCTCTCTCTCTCTCTTTCTTGTATGCTGCACAAGAGTGTCCAATTGCACATAAATGGCATGTGACTGATTTTATATATACGTTTGTTTCTCAACGAAAAAAATGCTTGAGGTTTGATGCCTGAAGGGATGCTAAGATAATAATTTTGAATGAATTCCTAGCGATGAACTAAAAAAACAACACCATGGCCATTTTGAAGGTCAAGTCAAGTCAAGCCAAGAGAACATTTATTATCTTGTGAGTTGAAGTAACATCCGGGAGCTGACAAGAAATCCCACACTAAAAAAACACATGCAAGCAACCAAAAGGGCTAACAGAAACAGGATAACATATAATTTAATCCAACATGCATACAAAATGAACACATCATAAATAAAATTCATGATTAAAAAACCCACTCTAAATCAGTTTATAATTGTTTTAATATGTAACGTATATATCAAGAAAATAATAAAAGCTCATGAAGGTTATATTTTCTTACACGTAGCATGTCGTGCCTCTGCAATGCTTCTT
>JAGGCT020001605.1:20000-25000 GCA_017654935.2 Phymorhynchus buccinoides
GACGGCTCTGCTGTGTGAACGGCTGGGGAAAGCCGGCATGCCTTACTCCGGGGCCATGGCTGCCAACAAGAAGAGTCTGACCATGGAGCGAGTCAGACTGGCCTCTGGGTTCTTGGGCATTGAGACAGAGAGGTACTGCACTCTTTGCTACAATATCACTTCCATGGATGACCTGGAAAAGTGTTCACAACTTCTCAAATTCCCAGCAGTACTCAAACATGAGTCCGGGTCAGGGGGTATGACTGTGAAATTTGTCCATGATTTAGAAGAGAGCAAGGAGCATTTTTCTTTTTTACAGTCGTTAACTGGTGTGGATGACGAACGAAAACATTGTATGGGAAGTTTGTTTCGGAAGGAGTGTGTTCTGATGGAGCTGCTTCAGGGGTCAGAGCACTGTGTGGATGTTGCCTTGTTTCACGGTGAATTGGTCTGTGCCTTCATCAGGGACAAAGGAACTCGCAGTGACCAGCACATGTCCATCCATGGCGTGAGTCTCATGCCCTCAGTGCTGACCTCTGATGGCCAGTGCCAGGTCATCATGGCAGTTGTCCACTGCTGCTTGGCTCTGGGACTGGACCACGGAGTCTTCAACCTGGACATCATGATGACCGAGTCTGGACCGAAGCTGATCGAGATCAACGCCAGAATGGGAGGGTTCTGTCAACCGTACTTTGTTCAGCGTTGCTACAATGTGGAGATACTTGATCTTGCCTTGATGCTGGCTTGTGACATCAAACCAGCTATTGCAATTGAAAAGAGCTCTCTGTATAGCGGAAAATCATCGGAGGAGAAACCAAATGGCACTTCTGGCTCTTTGGGCAATGGTTGTTCCAACTCATCAGTTCCCTGTTCTGATAGGTCCCGGGATGCATTTCAACATTTTGCTCCCAAGCCATTGTGCGTCATGCTGGGACGCGCTCTGTACGTCTGGCAAAACAAGGCAGCGCTGAGATCCACAGCCACACCGGAGGTTCTCCAGAAGCTCCATGATGAGGGAAAACTGCTCTTCCTTCGCCATCAAATGAAGCTGAGAGAGCAGAGCTACGAGGATCAGTTTTGCACTCTGGCTGTGAAAAGTCAAACGTTGGATGATGCTGTTGACAAAATAGAGCGCCTCTGCCAGGACCTTAAATTGGAACTGACACCGATCTCTTTCGTCCAGAATCACTCTTGAATCATGGTCATGGGTGTCACGTAATTCAGACGATGCTGAATGGGGTTTATTACTATGTCCAAGAAGACTCCATTGATATAGATATTTCCTCATTTCTGTGGTAGCAATGGTTCGAAACGACGACATAGATCTGTAAATGAGCAGTGTCATTATATGCGTTAGAACAAATAATTAACCAGACCATTATTCAACAACATCTAAACCACGTTTGCTTTTTGATGTTCGATTTCATCACTACCAACGTGAGATAATAATGGAATAATTACAAGTAATCTTACTATTCCCTGGCCTGCAATTTTTCTACGTTTACAACACACCCACTTTTGTCATTGTTGAGGAAGCTTTAGGAGACTTACCGTCTGAATTATCAAAAACCACATCGATTTCTGATGAGCATAAGTCTTTTTTGTTGTAGTGTAATGCTTCAACCTTTTTTAGTCCGTCACCAAGACGGACTATTGCGATGGGCTGGTTTGTATTTTTGTTTGTTTGTTTGTTTTTTGTTTTTTTCTGTCTGTCCCAAGGATATCTCCCGAACCGCTTGACCGAATCGCGTCAAATTTTGTGTGAAGGTGTGCTTCCTTAATAGGAAGAGATCGGAGCAAACCATTTTGCCGTTGTGACCTTGACCTTGACGTACGACCTTGAAAACCGAAAATCTTTTAGGGGCCATAACTCCCACACCGTTAGTGTTAGAGTCTTCAAATTTGGCATGAAGGTACTTTGGCTTATGTCCGTTCTGATGGTGGCATACCGATCAAGGTCAAGGTCACGGTCCGGGCGATCCGTAGGCCTTGAAAGTGGTAGGGGTCTACACATTGGGTTTTAAGCCATATTTTCCACATTGGTACTTGACAGAAGCGCTTCAGATTGTGTGTGGTACTGTATACCCTAGAGAAGAAAACATCCGAGCATAAATTATCACCATGCTGACCTTGACCTTGAAGTGTGACCTTGAAAACCGAAATTTCCTTCTTTGCGCTATATGTTTCTTCTTCAAGCTGTATCTCGTGAACTAGAAGACAGAATCCCTTCCAATTTTGTGTCAGGATGTGACACTCTACGGGGTGTCGCAAGTGCGTGGCATTGCTGGTGACGGACATGTCTGCCGCTCGGCGACGCCCTTGTTTAAATTTGTTAATGACTCATTTACAGGAACAAAATATCGTGCTGGCTTTTTTTCTGAATAGTATGTTGCTGTTATCTGGCTTATAGTTGGAATGTTCAAAACATCGAGTATGGATGGGGTTTACGAAGAAAATGTGTTTCACGTTCTCCGACCTGGAGCAGGTACTCACAGGACATTTTTATGAATACAGATAGTGGTTCGAGTCTGGATGTACTGCAATACCAGGAAAGACCCCAGATTGGGGTTTATGTTCAATTGGATGTTTAAATACGTTTTTAACTATTATTTTGGTAGTTGTGTCTTTCTCAGGAATGGAGATTTCTCTGTCTTTGTTTACTGATTTGTCCTATCCTCCCCAAGCCTCGCTGTTTTCTGTGTGTATGTCTTTGATATTGTTGCTTATGTATTATTTATTCCTGTGTTATTAGTGTCTCTAAATAGCAGCTGATGTTGTGTAGAGCTGGTATTTTCTTCTTTTCTTTTTAAAGTTGCTGTTGTTGTTCAGTTTCACTTTTTGCAGAATTAGCTGTGCCTTATTTTTATATATTTGTGCGGTGGGTGATATAGACGCCTTACGGATTAAAAATTAGCATGTTTCTATACATGTATTACCATGCTCTTTGTGATACACCTTTTATACAGAATTAATTAACTGGTGACATTTTTATGGCCTCTGTTCAAAATCGCAGCCTTTATTGTTTTAGTCTGTGAGATTTGCCAATCGGCCAATACGTTTCGCTTGATAGCAGTAAATAACCAATAATCAGAAATCACTAACACTGAGGTTCTGTTCTCTTTTAGCTTTGTCAATCGGCAAATATATTTACTTGCTAGTAGAAATGCATCAATAAACTAAAATCACCAAAACTGAGGTTCTAATAATTATTTCATTGTTATCTCTATCAAGACGCTTATGTGTTTTGTTTTATTTTGTTTCCATCTTTACCTGTCTGTCTGTCTGTCTGACTGTCTTTCTGTCCGTCTGTCTATCACAATTTCACTCAAAGCATTATGCACGGGTTTTGAAAACATTTTGAGAAGGACCAGATCAGGGGCAGATTCGATTTTATTCAATATTCAAGATTCTTTAATTAGCCTATTCATTAGTGTACAAAAGAAATCGTTTTTCCCCTATAGAAGACTGTTCTGAAACAACTTGACGACCATCTATCCTCAAACAATCTTAATCATCCTTATCAGTCTGCCTATGGAGCCAACCACAGTACTAAAACAACCCTTGTTCAAATCGTCAATGACCTCCTACTTGCTTCTGATGCTGGTCAAATCTCTCTTCTGACGCTTCTTGATCTCTCTGCTGCCTTTGATACCATGCACCAATCTATTCTTCGGTCTCGTCTTGAACATACTTTTGGGATTAAGGGCTCTGCTCTTTCTGGGTTTGCCTTTCTTCTTACCTCTCTGATCGCTTTCAATCGGTTCTGGTCACTGGTCGTCAGTCTGAACAGGTTAGGCTTTCTTGTGGAGTCCCCCGGGGATCTGTGCGTGGTCCTGTTTTTTAAAATTTGTATACGTCACCTCTTGCCAATATCATCGGCCAGCACAACATGAAACATCAATTCTTTGCAGATGACTCACAACTCCAGAATAGAATGAATCTTTAATTTAATGTCTTTTCACACGAATAGTGATTTTAGACAACATGCAAAAATTGAACCAATTAAAAAAAATACATGCAATCTTTAAATTAAAAATAATCAATTACAACACACAAAGCAAAACATCTACAGTAAGCTTCCAATAGGCGTGGACAGCACTAATTTCGCTATTTCAGAAAGTAACAACTGCTTTATTGATTTTCAAAATTGATGGTTCAAAATAAACTTCAGTTAAATGGTGAATCCGAAGCAATGCTTGTAGGAACAAAAAACAAACTAACCTCTGCTTCCATAGATTCAATCCAACTGGGTAACAATATCATCCCCATCTTTGACTTAGGTGCCACTTTGGACAATGCTCTTTCCATGCAGAGTTTCCTGACTCAGACCTGTCAGTCCTGCTACTATCAAATTCGTCGTATTGGCTACAATCGTAAATCTTTCAGATGAAGCCACAGTAAAGCTTGTTACTTCCTCATACAATCTCGTCTTAACTACAGTAATGCTCTTCTTTCTGGCCTATCAGTCTCTTCTCTATCTTGTCTCCAGCGTATTCAAAACACAGCTGCTCGTCTTGTCCTTAGGAAGAAAACGTTCGGTCATGTTTTAGCCCTCTTCTCCGTTCTTTGCACTGGCTTCCTGTCGCAAACATAATTGAGTATAAATTAATGACCCTTTGCTAGAAATCTATTCATTAATCTGCTCCAACTTACCTCTGCGACAATGTTTCCATTTATACGCCAGCTCGCTCTTTACGTTCAGTTTCTGACACTCTTTCTCTCCAGATCCCTAGGTATAAGCTTTCAACTGTTGATCAGCACTCTTTTGCTGTCTCAGGACCGACCTCCTGGAACAAACTCCCTCTTTCCATCCGTCACGGTCAGCGACCGAACCTCTCTTCTTTCAAACACCTGTCTCTGCTTCCTTTCTCTTCTCTCTCTCTTGCCTTTAGGTCTGTTTTTGCTGTATTCCATTTATGTCATCCGTGTGTATTCGCTTTGTATTGCGTTTTTGTTTTAATGCGTTATGAATGCTAACGTGTGTGTGCGCTTTGATTTGATTTCCATCAAGATTTAGCGCC
>JAGGCT020001606.1:0-2500 GCA_017654935.2 Phymorhynchus buccinoides
GGCAGATTTCTGAGGCACCTCATGTGGAAGGAGTACAGCTGGTTGGCATGACGGCTGTAAACTGTCCACGTTTTGCAGGCGTATAGCAGATAAGGCAACACGACAGCTCGATAGACTTTAAGCTTGGTCTGCAGGCTGATTCCTCTTCTCTTCCACACTTTGTCGTGCAGTCTGCCAAAAGCTGCGCTTGCCCTTGTAATCCTGAAAGCAACGTCTTCATCAATGTTTGCAGATCTGGAGAGTGTGCTGCCAAGGTAGACAAATGTATCTGCCACTGCTAGCCTCTGACCATTGACGTAGATGTCTGGCTCTGTGTAGGGGGTTGAGGGAGCTTGTTGATGCATGACTTCAGTCTTCTTGGTGCTGATTGTAAGGCCGAAATCTGTACAGGCTTGAGAGAAAAGGTCCATGCTTTCCTGCATGTCAGACTATGTGCAAGCATTCAATGCACAGTCATCAGCAAATAGGAGATCACTGGCTATATCTTCCAACGTTTCGTATTGCATACAGGGATGCTGTTACCGGGTACCTTGGTGGCAGCAGTGGGCTATATATCCAGTGAACGGTCCACCATACCGCAGAGAAACAATGTAAAGACCAACACAATCCTCACGGTAGGCGTTTGGTGTTACTTACAGGGATGCGACTGCGGGCTCCCTATTAACAGCAGTGGGCTACATGTCATGTGAACAGTTTACCACAACAGAAACGAGCCTTCTAAAAGCCAATACCCTTTCAATCTGTAATGAGAGGAAAGGCTTATTGACGTTTGCTGTTACTTACAGTGATGCTCCTACCAGGCTCCCTAGTGGTAGCAGTGGGTTACATGTCCTGTGAACAGTCCACAACAGCCGTAGTTCTGCTGACCCTGAAAACCATGACTCAGCACCACCACACCACATATTGGCATTTACAACATTGGGTGTTTTCCATGCAGGGATGCTGTTACCGGGTACATTAGTGGCAGTAGTGGGCTATATGTCCTGCGAACAGTCCACAACAGCCGTAGTTCTGCTGACCCTGGGTGTGGCGGGCAGTGGGTTCCAGTACGGCAGTGGTTGGATGGTCAACCCGGTGGACATCGCCCCTTGCTACGCAGGGGTCATCTTTGGGATATCCAACACACTGGCCACCATTCCTGGGTTCCTAGCTCCTATGGCCATAGGCTATATTACCAAACATGTGAGTTTTTAGTGGAGTGAAGAGGGTGATGCGAGGGAGAGACGGAGAGGAGAGAGAGGGAGAGTGGAGAAAGGGGAGGAGAGGGTGATAAAAAAGGGGGAAAATACGGAAAGGGAGAAGTCTGAAATGATTTAATTTGTTAGGCCACAGGCCCATACAAATAGAGTTCACATGAACGTATAATTTAAGATCACGTAAAGGCCTGTGTACACGTTAACAACATTCACAAAACATCTCTACTTCCCCATGGCAACACATTGTTAGGCCACTCGTAATATGACTTATAACCCACTGTGTTGCCTTGGGGAAATAGAGATATTTTGTGAATAGTGTTAACGTGTACCGAGACCTGTACATCATTATCAAAGCACATTGTTATCGTTCTTGGAAGGGGGAGCGAGCGAGAGAGGTTTGGTTCGATTGTTCTCATAAGATTGCTTCACTGCATTTAACGTTGTGAGTGAAGGGGGTAGGCGGGTGATAAATAAAGTTGTGCTCAGATCCGTAGTGAGGCAATACATAAATGTTAGAACTGTAAGGGGGGGGGGGGGGGGGGGGGGGGGGGGGGGGGGGGGGAGGGGAGGGAGGGGGGGTGCAGGGGGAATGGACATAACTCACGATATTAAATAGACCAGACTTGGCATTCTTTTAATGCGCACGTTAATTTTGTCGTTATCGAACGAAATTTTTACGTCCTCTCGACATGGGAAGGCACATATGTTTTTGTCGTTATCAGTTTGTGTTGTTTCTTTTATATGTGTGTGTGACGTGCTGCAAGAAAATTATCCTGTACTTGAGGACATAATAAATTATTGATTGATTGATTGTAATGCACGGTAACATGCCTAATCTAAATCTTGTGATATTTTGCGAACGTTAATGCATTTGAATACTTGGAAATATGGACGTAATGACAATGACTGACTCTAATAATGTTGCATAAATGTCATAAACCGTATGTGATTCCAAAGCACTATGTCAATCTTGTGCACAGCAATTAATTAATCGCTGTTTCAACTTAGAAATAAACATATTAACATTCCCCACAGACTGAGCTTCCCACACAAAGACAAACCTAAACATATAAAGCATGTCTCTATCCCTACCTGCCCATGTAGAATAATTTAACGAAAGACGAAAGAGAGAGAGAGAGAGAGAGAGAGAGATGAGAGAGAGAGAGAGAGAGAGAGAGAGAGAGAGAGAGGAGAGAGAGAGAGAGAGAGAGAGAGAGAGAGAGAGAGAGAGAGAGAGAAAGAGAGGGAGAGAGAGAGAGAGAGAGAGAGAGAGAGAGAGAGAGAGAGAGAGAGAGAGAGAGAGA
>JAGGCT020001606.1:7500-10000 GCA_017654935.2 Phymorhynchus buccinoides
AGCACACGTTGGTTAATTGCTTTATTAAAAACAACAGACCACAACTGGCTCAAGGATTTCCAGAAGAACTGAAACAGACTGCAACGTCATTGACCAAAACACCACACAAACAAATACACAAGTGCAAAGTGACATTATTTTATTGACGAGACAAAACAAAACATGTAATATTTCAACAGATGTGTCTTTTTCAAACAACACAGACAGGCTAACACAACAATACTTCCTCTCTTCACAGTGCAGGCCCTGTAGTCACGAGTGCGGCTTAGACATTCAAAGCGGAGATTAGTATGCAAATTAGGCTAAACACCCAATCGTTTTGGGAGTTTAGTCTAATTTACATACTGCGTGTTGATTGTCTAATTCGCACTCATGACTACAGTGCCAGCAGTCTCCATCCAAATGATCAGGCCCTGTAGTCATGAGCTCGTCTTAGACAGTCAAAACGGGTAGTAGTATGTAAATTAGACAACTCCCCAAACGATTGGCTGCTTAGCTTAATTTACATACTACCAGCCGTCACAGTGTTGACCGTCTAAGACGCACTCGTACTCATGAATACAGGCCCTGGCTTAGACAGAAAATAAAACAATGATGTTGTTGAATACATTTAAATATATATGAGAGGGAGGGAAAGATGGGAGAGTGTGGGAGTTAGAAATAGTGAGTACATTCTCATCAATGGCAATGCTTGCAGAGCAGAAAGAAGAAGTGGGTGATTGAAAAAGGATAATGGGGAGGAGGGGGGGGGGGGGAGAAAGACAAGAGTTGGAGTGACCAAAAATAGATAATACCATGGTGTACATATATGATCAAACAGTATATATGTGTTATGGCTAAAAATTCGAATCTGGGGCAATTTGAAATTCCCCCGGGGGGAAAGTCCAGTTGGAGAGAACTCAGTATGAAAGCACACAGGAAGCTTTCAATGATTGTTTAATTTTAGCTAACTGTGGTCTGCTTGCCAGTTTGACTTTATGATTTCTGTTGAGTTGTGTCTCAACTTTATAAGGTTAATCCATTTACATTATTCGATGAGAATAGTGATTGGTAACATATTTGTTGATATGTGTGATATGCGGAAGATGGGCCTTTGCGAAGTCTTTGATAAAGACCACTATAATAGACAACCTGAAGGGCTGACACAGTTCAGACGAGTTACTGCAACAGATTGAGGACATGTTAATATACGAAGCCCTGTTTGTTGGCATTTGGAAAAGATGTATTGAAAACCTTTAGATAAACAATGGTGTTCCACAAGGCAGTTTCTTTGGACCCACCCCTTTTTATTCATTTTATAAATGCTGAACCACATATGGCGAGTTATAGTATTAGAGTATATAAATTTGGCTTTTTATTCATTTTATAAATGATGAACTACATATGGCGAGTTATGGTATTAGAATACATAAAATAATATTAATTTACAGTGATAAATTTGGAGAGGAAGATAACTCAAGTTTAAGATATTAATGGTAAAACAACCACATGGATTAATGATGACAGAAAAAGTTAAATGGAAAGAAGGGTAATGTTCTGTCTGTTGTTGAAACAATCCAAAAGTCACGCATTAAATTGATGGCTATGACATACATCCTCCAAATTAGAAGAGGGTTTAGGCGTCTTGACATAATAATAAGACATTTGAACATGATAATGGGGATACCAGTACAAATCAAATCAAACTTATCAAATAGTTCCTCATATTATTCAGCATTTATAAACATAAGATTGGATGATAAAGGTCAAACCTTTCAACACAGTGATGAGATCCAAAGGATGGAAATGCTAATTGACCTTCTTCAACAAGAAAACACATTATGTATCTCTAGAGAATGTGCAAAGGGGATCCACTATATTAAATATTGGTAATAGCGACCAAGAGTAAAAGAGATATTGACCATGGTTATGAAAAAGATCAGTCCATACATTACCAATCAGGCATATTGAAATAAAAGGGAAATGTATTGAAATATATAGATTCTATGGGTATTTCGCCACGAATACTACATTATATGTTTTTGGTATTGCTTCTATTTAAGCACAATCCACAGAATAAATAATTTGTTCAAACTAAGATATGGAGAAGACTGTTGTAACATGCAGATTCGAGTTTCATGGGTCAGTCAGTATATGCACATATTTTACAAAACACGTACAATGTGTTGTACACTTTCTGTTGCTGCTAGTCCCATTGTTTGTTCATGAAAACACAATGTTACCATTTACAACGGTGTCACTCACGTTGTTTTATTTGTTAATTGATGAATGTGTGACTGTAGGCATATTAAAAATGAAGTCTGTGTTTTTTTTGGTTGCTTCGTGAATACTCAGTGTATGTTAATGTATCACTCTTATATCACAGCCTATAATGCCTATGGAAACCCGTTGGACAATTTTATATTTTACCACAGCCCAGCAACATGGGAGTGTTACTTTTGACCTCACCCTCTCGTTCAAGCAGCATGTCTTGAATATCTGTAAGATGGCCTACCTGGAA
>JAGGCT020001606.1:12500-15000 GCA_017654935.2 Phymorhynchus buccinoides
TTGTCTCAGCGTTTCTGCAAAGCCAACTTGTATCTCTCACTCTCTCTCTGTCTTATACCGGAGAAGGTAAAAAAAAAAAAGTCTACTACCCTGCTTCGAGCAAAATGAAACATTTCGCGTTTCTTTTTATTGCTGCTGTGCTTCTGACTTCGGCTATGACTGTTGGTGAGAAATATTTGTTGTATGTGTGTTGCTTTTTGTGTTTTTTACCTATGTATATCCCCCTAATTATTTTGCCATTCCATAATGTTGGGAATTATTGCTTTACGTTGCTATCGTTTATGCTTAGGGCATTTTTGTTTTATATTGTTATCACACATTTTTAGGGCTTTAATTATTGCGTTGTCATCCATACAGGTCAACGCTCAAATCATCGTGAAGAAGAGATTTTGTCCGAAACTGAAGAAGCAAGAAACGGGTTAATCTAGAAGAATAGATGCTTGTTCACAAAAATCAACATTGACTTCTCAGATCGACAGTGTAGGCCTATGTAACACACGGTACATTCTCTAGGGCTAGGCCTTTTGTATTTAGCATTTGGTTTGCTCCGGGTTTTTTGTCGCCCTTATGGCTGAAATGGGTAAAGGATGTAGCCTATGCGTCCGGTTTTCAACAGATTCATTGACAGCGCAATTAAAAAGAATACTGTTAAGAATGACCAAATTATACTACAACACTGGAGACAACAAAAAGTTTGGGATTGCATGGTTCTATGGTATCATCAGGTAAATATGGACCATGAGCATCAAGGTATGATGCAAAGCACGCAAAGACGTTTGGCGCTCCCAGACCATAGCATGGTTGTGGTATGTGAGTCTCCTCTTTGTTTTCAGCCAACACGTACTGATTTGAGGGAGAGATAAAAGGAGAAAGCTGTTTTCTAAAAGCAGAATAATGGCCTCTGGGACAAAGAAAAAAGACGACAATGAGAAAAGGACAGGACAGAGTCAAAAAGAGCTATATATTAGAGGACGTTGCTAGCACAGAGCTTCTAGAAGGCGGGTGGACTATTTGTACTGGAGACAACACTACCCCGGTATCGCCTCAGTGGATATTGGTTTGATTTTTTGTTTGTCCTCCACTTTCTTTCAGTAATTTATTCCTTTTTTAACTCATATATACTGCTCAACAAAAGATAAGTACCACTTCTTAACAACGCGCGTTGCTTGTTGATCCATTGCTTCAAAAGTAATGAATCGATTTTAATCAAAATTAAGGCTTTTGTTTAATAACAATTGAATTAGACATCCTCAAAATATAAAACGATTTTGGCTATGCGTCTTGGTTTTATGCATCGTTGTTTTATGCGCTTGTGAACGAAGTGGTATTTAACGTTTGTTGAGTAGTACATTATATATATATATATGTCTTGCTCACTCTATCATATATACATATATATATCACAATATATATATATAGTTATGAATGATAAATCGCAATGATTTCCTGGAACCGGGCTTGGCTGATGATGGACCCCAAGGTCCGAAACAGCTGTCCCAAGCAGGATCTGCCCCCTCTCCCATTGAGAGGAAAAACTAAAAGCAGCACAATCTTTTACTTTACAGAACACAAATCAAGATTCAAAGTTCACAGTAACTGGTTTTGATAAAGATGTTCAATACATGGCATTTGGATACAAAAGTTTAATAAAACTCAAGTATATGTTTTTGAACTTGAGTATATATATTACGACATATATTATATATAAAGATTATGTTGTACTATTAGTGCTGATCTTTCTGTTTCAGAGGCCTCGCCAATCAATATTGAGGAAAAAGACGATAACAATGGGGAAGAAGACGCGTTGAGCATCGCCACCAGAGGGTTGGGAACTGGTCTTTTCACCCTGTCTCCGTCTCTGTCTCCGTCTCTGTCTACGTATCTGTCTCTTTTTCTTTCAGTCTGTCTTTATGTCTCTGTCTCTCTCTCTGTCTGTCTGTCAGCCTCTGTCTCTCTCTCTGTCTGTCTCGCTATGTCTGTCTGTCTGTCTGCCTGTTTCTCTCTCTCTCTCTCTCTCTCTCTCTCTCTCTCTCTCTCTCTCTCTCTCTCTCTCTCTCTCTCTCTCTCCATACTCTACCATCTTCTTTTCCACATATCAGCTATAGAATCCTCCACAGTTATGTTCTAGGACCAATGCTTTACACTATTGGCATAAAGATGTTTCTCTCTGCACCTCACTAACCTTACCATGTAAACTCCTTGCTGATGACACAATATGTGAAATAATCTTTAAATACTGCGTCAGTCGTCCGATTTGCAGGATCACATATCACAATCTTATAGAATGGACAGAGTTAAATCACCGGGCACTACAACCAATATCATTATGTTGGTTATAACACAACAAAAGAAGCAAAATGTAAAAGAACGTTTTAAAATGTGACAGCCTATAATAAGGGTCTAGACAAAGTTACCTTCGACAAGTTAGCTTAGTTGGCATGGCATAAACATCTACAATAATTTATCTTGATCAAATCATACTGTACTTTTCCCCCAAAGA
>JAGGCT020001606.1:22500-25000 GCA_017654935.2 Phymorhynchus buccinoides
AATTGTCATATCTTCACCGACCTGATTATTATAATTATGTAATAAGTCTCTCAATTACTCTTCGTGGCAGGGCACCGTCGTCTGTTAATGCATGTGTGCAATGTTGATTTGTGGTGTGTTTTTGAGTTGTATTGAATTGTATTGTATTGTATTGTATTGTATTGTATTGTATTGTTTTGTATTGTATTGTATTGTATTGTATTTGTATTGTATTGTATTGTATTGTATTGTATTTGTATTGTATTTGTATTGTATTTGTATTGTATTTGTATTGTATTGCATTGTATTGCATTGTATTGTATTGTATTGCATTGTATTGTATTGTATTGTATTTGTATTGTATTGTATTGTATTGTATTGTATTTGTATTGTATTTGTATTGTATTGTATTGTATTGTATTGCATTTGTATTGCATTGTATTGTATTGTATTGTATTTGTATTGTATTGTATTGTATTGTATTGTATATTGTATTGTATTGTATTGTATTGTATTGTATTGCATTGTATTTGTATTGTATTGTATTGTATTGTATTGCATTGTATTGTATTGTATTTGTATTGTATTGTATTTGTATTGTATTGTATTGTATTTGTGTGTTGTATTGTATTGTATTGCATTGTATTTGTATTGTATTGTATTGTATTTGTATTGTATTGTATTTGTATTGTATTTGTATTGTATTGTATTGTATTTGTATTGTATTTGTATTGTATGTATTGTATTGTATTGTATTGTATTGTATTGTATTTGTATTGTATTGTATTGCATTGTGTTGTATTGTATTGTATTGTATTGTATTGTATTTGTATTGTATTGTTTGTATTTGTATTGTATTGTATTTGTATTGTATTTGTATTGTATTGTATTGTATTGTATTGTATTGTATTGTATTGTATTGTATTGTATTGTATTGTATTGTATTGTATTTGTATTGCATTGTATTGCATTGTATTGTATTGTATTGTATTGTATTGTATTTTTGTATTGCATTGTATTGTATTGTATTGTATTGTATTGTATTGTATTTGTATTGTATTGTATTGTATTGTATTGTATTGTATTGTATTGCATTGTATTGTATTGTATTGTATTGTATTGTATTGTATTGTATTGCATTGTATTGTATTGTATTTGTATTGTATTGTATTGTATTGTATTTGTATTGTATTGTATATTGTATTGTATTTGTATTGTATTGTATTGTATTGTATTGTATTTTGTATTGTATTGTATTGTATTGTATTGTATTTGTATTGTATTGTATTTGTATTGTATTGCATTGTATTGTATTGCATTATATTGCGTTGTATTGTATTGCATTGTATTGTATTGTATTATATTGTATGTGTTGTGTTGCATTGCATTGTATTTTACTGCATTATATTGTATGCAGTGTATTATATTATATCGTATCATATTGTATTGCATTGTATTGTGTTGCATTGTATTGTGTTGTGTTGTATAGCATTGTATTGTATTGTATTGTATTGTATTGTATTGTGTTGTGTTGTATTTTATTGTATTTTACTGTATTATATTGTATTGCATTGCAGTGTATTATATTATATCGTATCATATTGTATTGTATTGTGTCATAGTGTATTGTATTGTATTGCATTGCATTGAATTGTATTGTACTGTATTGTGTTGTGTTGTATTGTATGGTATTGTATGGTATGGCATGGTATTATCTTGCATTGTATTGTATTGTATTGTATCACGTCGCATCGCATCGCATAGTGTCGTGTTGTGGCATGATGTACCATGCCGATTATAAACTGTGGTTTCATATAGTTTTGTATGGCAGGCTCCTCCACTAGGGGAAGACGGGGTAAAAAGCGCATCCATGGGCGGGTAAGAAGCCCACCCCAATTATCTCATGAAATGAAGCAAATTTCAGTCTCATTTTGCCCATGAGACGAGCGTTAATGTCTAGCATTCGTCTCATGGGCAAATTTGACTGAAATTTTCTTTATTTCATGAGATAATTGGGGTGGGCGTCTTACCCGCCCATGCGCTTTTTACCCCGTCTTCCCCTATAAACAAATGTTAGCCCAGCCCGCCGGAATAGCAGCTGCACCTTCTGCTATCGGAAACGACAGACAGGCACGCATACATACATACATTCGTACATACATATAGCAATATATTACGTTATCCTTTTGCTACCCTGTAGTTCTTTAATGCGTAAAATAACATATGCCTACATCACACACAGCTTCAGTAGGGGAAGACGGGGTAAAAAAGCGCATGGGCGGGTAAGAAGCCCACCCCAATTATCTCATGAAATAAAGAAAATGTCAGTCAAATTTGCCCATGAGACGAATGCTAGACATTAACGCTCGTCTCATGGGCAAAATGAGACTGAAATTTGCTTCATTTCATGAGATAATTGGGGTGGGCTTCTTACCCGCCCATGCGCTTTTTTACCCCGTCTTCCCCTAATGTCATTTAAGAGCCAGCCACACTGCATACGATTTGATCCTAATACGATGCG